>JACXGK010000123.1:0-85673 GCA_016801125.1 Novumbra hubbsi | reverse complement strand
TTTGTTAGATGTACCAACCAGGTCTTTATCAGATGTACTGACTAGGTCTTCATGAGCTGTACAGAGCCGGCCTTTATCAGATTTATGGACCAGGTCTTTATAACAACCTCAGACCGACAGTGGTTTTTAATTAATTCCCTATTGTAGCATAATGTTTCATCCATAGTAAGGCCTTCAAGTATGGTTGCAAAATTCCAGTAACTTTCCTAAAATTCCCAAATATAGAATTAATGTTTTGGGCTTTTCTCAGGGAGATCCATTGGTCTAAGCCTCTGCATCCAGTGCCTACTGTTGCAGTATGGGTTGCAGTCACATTATACCAACGTGTAAAACAATTTATAATTGCAGTTGGAATCCAACAACAATTTGGATATCCAGCATTTGTCGTTTGCGTTCACCTAAGTCTGCACTCCTGAGAGATGTTGGGTGTGATAATGCCCTTTTTGTCAAGGCAGACAGCTTCTGTACATTTAGTAAACATATATTTTGCAATATAGTTTTGTTGGCAAATCTTTTCGCAAAGAGCTACGTACCTAGTTTGTGTGTTTTAATATGAATTGACTAGCTACACCACCATTTATTTGGTTGTTTACCGTACAGTCTCTTTCTCATTGGGTAAACTGTAATGGATGGTTGGCTGGCAGTAATTTATTCATCATTCAGTCTGAAGATTCCTTCAAAGCTTTGTGTGGGCGATGTAGACCCCTCAGGAGTTTCCCTACATATTTTGACAATTTGAAACAATTTGAAACAGCCCAAATCTCTCCTCTCTTGCTGAGAATTGTTCTCGACAAGATTTACTCTGTGATGTATTGCTAGCTATACATCACATAGTTCAGCTAGCAATACATATATATTTAAGGTAAATTATAATTATTTCAAATGCATGCACGTACAAAAAGTTGTTTTTGTAAAGAAAAACGTGATAGTTGATGATCTCAGTGTTTGCCTGAGGGAAAGTTTTTCCTTATGTCAAGCTGATGTTTGGTTGCTAGAGTCGATTCCATTTCATTAAGGATTGGGAATAACAGAGGTAGTAACACAGGGAATATGAGAGCCCTGTTGGGAGCTTACAACTTGCTGTGATCTGCTAGGAGGTAACATAACCTCACCTGTAGTCACATTAATTCAGCTACCAGTCAGATAAATCTTTGCAAGGGTACCCGACTTTTGCTTAATAGACTTAATTTAACTCTACTTTGTTCTTGCCTTTTCAAAAGATTAATAAAAATCGTGCCCACAGGCAAATATATTATACCAGACAAATATAGTTTGTGTTTTGAATAAATTGGGTGATTTGAGCATTTAATGCTGATTGGCTGACAATGTGGGTTGTCAGACCCTATACAATAGATAAGAATGCGTTGGACTTTTTACTCTATATATTAGCTTGGTAACCAGTTTACAACAGCATTAAGGCACGGCAAGGGGGTTGTAATACATGGCCATTGGGGAATAACTGGCCAGAGTGTTGGTTTGAGCCCAAGAACAAGCTTTACCTGTGGTTTATTAGTCACATCCCACACCTCTTCAGGTCTCAATGCTTAAATGTTTATTAATCTTTCAGCTGTTACAATTCTCTGACTGAAGCTTTGCGTGTGGGGGGAGGAAACTGATAGTGTTTCACTATGCTATTAAAGAGGTCACACAATCAATACTAGAAGGACTCGTCACTACCAATAGAAAGACCCCGTTCCCACTGGAAAAAACAGCCAGCCCAGGCAACCACAATGTGGGCACTTATCTGATGCTTTCTGGCTCTCCCTCCTTCTCTCCGACAACGTCTACTCGCTATGAAACAGTGAGTTCATCTAATGAACCATTTGCTGGGTTGAGGGTTGCGGGTCATTCGATTGTTTTGTCGTTGCGGCAGCGTTATTAACCCAATGTTACGGGGCAACAGAAAAGGACATGGACCGTTTGACTGTGATGCTGAACAGGGGCGACGTATGTCTGGGGTGATTTATTTTCTCTATTTCAGAGTCACCTTTTCCAGTAGACAGGCTGGAACCAGCACGCCAGACTACCTCAGCCAGACGACCAAAAAACCTGAACTTTGTGTACCTGATTCTTGGCACAAGTTTGTGTTGACTTTCATGCATTCACCATTGTGTATAAAGAGGCTTTGTAAAAAGAGATGCTTTCTTGGGGGCAGTTGAGGTCAAATCTTTTTTTGTTTTTGATATAAACATCCCCAAGCAATGTGGCTCTTCGTGGAAACAGTCTGTTTTCTACAAGCTAGTACAGTCCTTGTTCATTTGGTTTCTAAGAACATACAGTTTATGGAGACCTTCCGGTGGATTTACCTTAACTTAGCAGTTTCTATAGGCCAATCAGACTCCTCCTTCTAGTATCAAGTTGCCCGGCTGTTTACCCTTAATCATATAAAAGACTTAAAACCCAGACTGAGAATAGATGTTCAAAAGTACTTATTTATTTAATACTGCAGTAGCCAAGTGAAGTGACAGCATCTGAAATTGGAATCTAAAATGGATGTGAAAGTCTAATTGTTATTCAAATCAACTGTTTTAACGAGCCACCTCATTAAAACTGTGCCAGTAGACAAGTAGAAAGTTAATACAAGTACTGTAGATGTTGGAATCAAATCGTAGACATGTTAAAGGAAGTTCAAAATTGCTCTTTAATAGATACTGTGAAAACATTACCCAGAAAGTTTACATTTGAGGTGCCACTTCATTAAACTTTTGATCTCGTTCACCTACGGGATGATTGTGGCATCTGTTGGTTCAGTCCAGAAGACATCTTTATAAAACAACTCACCTCTGATTCGTTGCAATATCGATAATATGGATATGATCCTGATCAGCAAACATCTAGTCAATAAAGACCAGGGAGGCTGACCAGTTCATATAGCCAACAGGTTGTCCCTCGTCTACCAGCGACACACTCAAGGCTCTAACCTGGTAGTTCTTTTAAATCCACCCTCCCTGAATCTCTCCAAAACTCTGTCTTTTATATCCCCCTCCTCCATAACCTTCTACACCCATCCTTCAACTTGCGTCTTCTTTCTACCTAGTTGACTCTAGCTGAACCTTCCACTCAGCCATAAAGCTGTGAAAGACTGCTTTTAAAGGCTCAAGGGAAGTAGTGGGAACCGCTTTTTGCGAGTGCTTCTGTTCTAGTTAAATAATTGATGTAAATAATACATTTGAATGGATTTGTGCCTTATCCTTCACTAGCTCCTTCTCTCTCATGTTCCCTCTCATTGTCAGACAGCGCATTGACATGAAATACGTTTAACATTTAGTATGGCATTTCTATTGTGCTTGATTCTGTAGGAATCGATAGCTCTTTGAGACCAGGATGTATATTCAACCTTGTCTGCACTGTGTGTGTGTGAATTGGAGCGTAATCTAAAATATTGCTACAATACTAAAAAGGACGCTGTGAACTGGACTGTCTCTTTAAGGAGCAGTGGGCGGTTACAGCCAATCGCAGGGGGTCTCCTGTAACAAGAGTTGTCCTTGGCAAAGACCTTGATGGAGAAGAGAAAGGCTGCACGTGTAAGAATGAATGAGACAAGAAACCTAGTGATGAATGAAGGATTAAGAATGAGAAAAAGAGGATGCGTGGATAGATAAAGACACATGGGATCCCTGTTCCTCTCCATCTCTTCCATCTTCCCTCCTTGTTTCCTTTCCTCACCAACCTGACAGCGTCATGTCTAAATTACCCAAAATGCAATGAGGAAACATTATTAACTAGATTGAAAGGATCGATAGAAGCTGTTTTTAATATACACAGCAATTATACAAAGTATGTAAATGTATCCAAATTTAGATGGCAAATGTGTTGATACAATTTAGTATTTTCAATTGGGATAGACTAAACATGTAAAACAAAGTTGGTTTGGTTTTTCTAGCTTGACTAGTTGATAAAGTGCTCGGTTTTAGTGTTAATGTCTGCATGGGGCTTGGGAAATAGAGGTCCTCGGAAATTCTGTCAAAAAAGCTAAAAAAAGAAAAATGATCATGGCATCTGTTGGTTCAGTCGAGAACCAAAAGATGCTAACTTTCATGTCACAAAAAAGTACCGAAAAAAATATCATATATCGAGGCTCTCTAAAAAAGAAAATAGCTGTATTTCACAAGGACGTAAAAATCACACAGTCTTATCTTCCCTAATGTAAAATGTAAGTATTTTATAGACACAGGGACACATTTTGTGAACACATAGGATGACCTTCCATGGGAAGAAACCCCCATCTGTCAATGTGGAGCCTCATTGGGGCGAGGAGGAGCACGTTGTTCAGTGAAACCTTGAGATAAACCATGTCTCGTCACGTCTCCCCTGAGCTGACAGGGAAGAACACTAGCTGTACTTGGAAACCAGTGACTGGACATTTGTCTTGTGTAAGGCATTATCTGGCTATTGAAGTCTGTGTCTACCTGTCTGTCTCCTGGATGAAGTATTATCTGTTTGTCTAATGGCTTTCAGACCTGAATGTCATTTAGTGAACTTACCTGTTAGGTTTTGTTCAACTTTGTTTAGGTTTGTAATTTTCCAATATTTCCCCAAACAGGGTTTGACTTTCTATATTGTGAGTTAGTCACTCCATCCTTTATGGTGATAACCTTTCTGATGAAATATTTCTGTCCTCCACTGAATCAACAAAGACAATATCTCTGATCATAAGACAACCTCTGGTAGTTAGACAAAACATTTTACAATGATCCATCAAGAGCTTCCAGAATATTCAAAATATGCAAACCAGAAATAATATGACACCCATCCATATCTTGGGAAATTGTCTTAAAGAGCCAATGCACACATGGGGTAGTTATACACACAATATTCTAGTGAAAGAAATCTAGTAAAAAGACATACAACATACAAGCCCCATCAATGAGGCTATTGAGTTCAAATCCTGATTGTGGCAAACAACAAAAGACAGGACCTTGCATGTGGTGGGGCTGCTTTGCTCAGCACTGTCTGGAGGAAGTGAGGTTGGAGTTAAGTCGTTGCCCTGCCTCGACTAAAGAATTATATTGCAAACAGGTTTGACTGAAATTTCTGTTTTGTTACTACTTTATCTATAAACAAAGTAATTTTTTTAAATTACAATTTAATTAATTTAAATGCCAATAATGACCCCAGCCATTGTCTGGATGCCAGCGTTCGCTTCATTAACCTCAGTCGACACAGGACAGTTTAAATCTCCTTGACATACAGTTAAAATCTCCTCATGGCACAAAGCAACAGTTCTTGTACATTTTCCTTTGTCATATTTCACCACTGAACAGAACAGATGTAAATTGCCAAAATTGTGCTTTTTGGAACGGTTTAGTCAATTATTTTTAAATGTTAAATCTAGAAATAGTAAGAAAAGCAACAAAAAAACGAAAGCTACACGGAGGTGGGTGAAGGTTACCTCTGGTAACAGGATACCATAACAACCAGTTTGTCCTCAACGGTGGCACCTTCAGACTGGCAACAACACTAACAGGAGATTATACAGTCCATAACATTCAGGTCCAGTGACCATCAATCCTGCAAAAACGAGTATAAATAATTTTTAGCCGTCTGAAATTTACCATAGATCCCAAAACAGGACCGAAACGTTGTAAAGAAACTACCTCAGTGGACAGAAAAGGGCACTCGCAAGACAAATACGTAGTTTATTGATTCCCTAAGGATGTGTGTTTCCATGAGATAAGATTATATATGTATGCAGCCATTATTCAAGCTAACAGTAGTAAACAATACCTATCCCAGTGTATTTGAACTCATAGCATTATGGAAGACCATACTTCGCCTCTATCTCTTCAGCTAGGTGGATTTAGCTAAGCGTAGAGATGGAAGACAAGCACCAGTCAATCACTTTGACAAGGCTGCAAAGCAATCAATTCATCACTGCCAGCTCAGATAGCTGCAGTTTTAATTACAACTGGAACTGCAGGTTGGCTCCAGCACTCTGTTCTGAAACAATGGTTCCTGCTCACAGAATGAATATGAGTTCAGGACGTGACGTAAATCATGACAAAACCCCTCTGCTGTTACCTTGTATATGAAAGCTGGCAGAGATGTACGTGTATGGAAACAGAAGTTCTTGCATCAGAGAATTATAGATCCTGTTCACATAAACAACTTCTATTTCAAATATACATTGTTATTATCTGATTGATTGTCTGATGTGACTATGCTGAATCCCTTTCCCCTCCACAATCTGCTGTCATCTATGAATAAACATCACAGCTAAAAGGATTGAGGGACAAAAAAGCAAAGAGAGCTAATTTTAGCATTCTCACGTAATTCCCTCTATTTTGTCATCGCTTCTATAAATACACCACCATTTGACACCCCCAACGCAGTGAGTCCATCCCCCTCGCCCAACATGCACCGAGTACAGAGGGAGGGGACTTGGCTGGGGGGTTGCCTGGCACTGAATGCAGGCGTAGTAACACACTGGAAAACAGGGGTGGAACAGTTGTTGACAGCAGCCGAAGAAAACCGCTCACACACGCATCAGGTTTTGCTACATTTGTGGGGACAATATGTAACTTTTAATATAAAGAATATGGGAATTTATTATCATTTTCTTACTGGACATAGCAAAATATCCTCACATGATCCCTTTTGAATGTTTTTCAGATTTTTTTTACTCTTTAGTGCAAGTAAAACAAGGTCATACACACACCCACACAAACACGAATGCTAACGAGATGAATTCCTCACGATATTTCACCACGTGCAGACAAAGACTGAAGGCTTTCAGGCTGAATGTTAGACTCAACATTACTTAACTATTACTTAAGCCTGTGCAATTGAGAAGGGAACCAAACGGAAGCAGGAAGCTCACTTGAAACGGCGTCTGGGGTCGATTTATGTTTTTGCAAGTCTTTCTGGAAGACAAAACGTGGTAGATGAGAAACGACACCGATGTTTAGACGAGCGAGGAGCAGGAGAACTCATTTGGTGGAGTGGTTGCCAGTATGTTGCACGTGGGTTTGTGGGCATGAGTCCCGCTGTCCCTCTCCATCACTCCCCTTGGTCTCTCTGCTTGCTCCTATTGTGGCTTGGGGAAGCTCTGCTCAGGCGACTAGATGTGCCAAGGAATAAGTGAAAAGATCACGCCTCCTTGAGTATTCGCCATGACAAGTTGACAGCAGGCCCACCTCTGCCGTTGGAGGAGAAGCAGAGCCACCAAGCACCCTGATTGGATCTTAGGGGGCCAGCCTGTTGCTGGGCTGTTTCCATGGCGATAGCTGTTTCCACACCACAACTGTCGCTAGGGAAATGGAAGGAGTTAATGGTAGGAGAGAGAGATACAGGAGAGATGGTAAGTCTGTGATGTTGAAAAGAGGAAGAAAGAAGAAAGTGTGTGTGGATTCCCAGATTCCGATTTGAAATGCGGGCAGTTAAAATGTCTGACTGAGTCAGTGGTAAGTAGTTATTTAAAAAAAGTAACAGTAGAAGTACACCTCAAAAGGAGAAAAACAGTGTTCCTCTGTCTCTGTGTTGGCCATGTATCTGATGCTGTCTGGCCACAAAGGGCAGACAATGTTGCCGCTAGTAGCAATTCACAAACACCTGTTTGACTTTTCTTTATACTAAAAATAATTCACTGATTTGTGGGTTATTCTGGCACAAGAAAACTATTTCAAGAGAAGCCAGTGGATTTGGCTTTGCACCAATCACATCACAACAAAATGAAATGGTACAGGGATGAAATCATCGCTAACTTTGTGTCCCTGGCCTGTAAGGATGCAAGGTAAAGTTCAACAGGGCTAATGTTAACAAGCTGGCTCTTTGCTCCAACGAAAGATTAAATAAACGTTCAAGCGTTTGGCCCGGTGACACAGGCAGTTTTTCTTTTGTTATGTCAGTGACGGAAGCATTCATGTCACTTATCAATGCTATGATGATTTACTTGAGAATACAAACTGGTCAAGCAAGGCATATGGCTATGGGCCTAAACCCACTCATTTTGTTAGTCACTACATTTAACTGGCATATGTCATGGCAAACGTGACAAATTGCAGGACATTAGCTTTAACATCACAAAATAAACATGCTTTCCTCCCTGAGGCATAACGTGCATTAATGCAGGAACTAAAGCCGTAGACGTTTTACGCCTAGACAGTTGTGTGTGTTGTGGATAATACAACAGGAATCTTCATCTCTACCACACCCTGTTCAAAAACTGTCTGAACATTCATCATTTATATCAGGTGTTTATGTGCAGTTCAAAAAAATAACTGCAGCCAGTTGGAAACCACTGATACATGATATAACCCATCCCCGTGTTTGTTTGTGTGTGTTATAGAGATAAGAAAAAGAGACACGGTAAATCTGATAACACAAGCCACATGACAATTGCATCAGACCTAATTTACGTTTCTCAGTCTCAGCTAAGTTTTCCAAACAAAAGATTGTACATACAAACAAGAACAAAATGCTGGAACCAACTGCTCATGTAAAAAAACTCAATTTGAGGGTTTGTCTGGAATTTGAGCCCAGCACCTCTCGTAGGAGAACATCTTCGACATTGTTCATAGGATTGTTGAAAACATATAATAATCTTGAAATGAAGCTACTTCATCCCAACAAAAAAATGTATGTCTATTATAATTTGTCATGTATTTTATGACACATTCGCCCTATCAAAACATCACAGGTACAATAAACGTTACAGCACAGCAAATTAAATGATGGTTATGTAGTTGTCTGCGATTGGTTGGGTGGAGATATTTACAGTGATCCAGTTAGATAAGTGAAACATGGAGGCTCGCTTTAACACCTCCTCCTGCCAGGTTTTATCAGAAGATAAAGGTTTTCTTTTCTGATGTCATATATCTCAAAAGCTCTTATTTGATCTTCAGCAAAGCCCCAACCCCCAGCTAAAAGGGATTTTATACAAGCGGGAGGAAGTCATGCATGTCACCCAGCTTCCAGGAAATCCCCCTGACATCTGTGTGAAGCGCCTGAAGGAATCATTTATTGAAATAACAAAATGCAGATGGAATTTTTAACTGGTTGGTTGTGATTTATTGGACAGTTAGCTAGTCAAAAATGTAAGAACAGAAGTCCCACCGGCGTGTTAAAACTGCATTAGCCACATCAGTAGATGTAGTCGTAAACCTCGGACTCAACCAATCAATGTTGTCACAGTATGTGGTGGCTGATAGCTTAGCAGCTATAGCATCTGACCAGCAAACAAAATGTTGCTAGGTAAAACAACATTTTACTTGGTCCTTGAGCAAGCCAGATAACCCTAATTGCTCTGCATAAAATCACTGCTGAATGACTGTAAAATACATGCATCCAATATATATATACTAAAAGACGACACAATTTTATAAATCCTGTCACAACCTCTTAATCCCACTCATAGCATGTAAGACTGCTACGCCATCCACATCGTAACGAGAATACCTCTCAGGTGTGCTTAACTTGCTACTGTAAATTGAATGTGGTGCATTGAGAGGATCTTGTTGAAAACACCCCATGCACTTGTAATGTGTATGACCTTCAATCGTTTTCATACACACTTTTACAGAATGTGGAATGAAATGCAATTTTCCATTTGTCACCTCTTCTTTGTACACCCCCCCCCCACACACACCCACACACACAACGCAGGCTGATTCCTGCAACTCACAGCTCCCCCTAGTGGCATTCATAGGTACAACAATCTGGAATTCAGGGTTACTGGATTGGGGAGACAACAGAAAATGTTAACAGTACAGTAACGAGAGGAATACATTTTATGCCAAGTGCCGTTTCATAAAAACACAAAGAGACAGTGGAGGGGAAAAATGACACATGCATGTTTCCTTACCTTGAAAAGCTATGGATATAGTAATAAAATAACATTTATCGATGTCTCCGTTTAAGAATATATTAAATGTCATGCTCAATATATTTGATACTAGGAGGTCACATGGTGTCATGGACAAGAGCTATTTCACCGATCCGGCATTAGCCTCAGATGTTTCTGTTACTTTGGGCATTTCTCCCTGCTTTTTGCAACCTGTGTGTTAATTTGTATTCCAGGGGGGTGACTCGCTCTTAGGTTTGGGTAACAAAACTTTTCAGCAAGACTGACGTACTATAAATCTTCACACACTGCAAGAAAACATTTATCGTCAAGCATATTCTTCAAAAGCAGATCAGAGCGGATGCACTTCCTCACCGTTAGTCCCGACTTGCTGGACAAAGCGAACAGGCAAGTCAGGCATCCATGGCCTGGGGATTGAAACCAACGGGCCTAGCCCCTGAGAGGTCCATCCTGAAAGCTTTGCGGCAAAATGGATGGGACAAATGTTTCCACGGGAGCTTTAGTAGCATGCAGGACTGCTATTACAGCCTGTCAAGTGAAGAGTGACGGCAGCTCTCCAGAGGGCCGTCCTGGCCCATGTCGCCTCAGGCAGTTTGAAAACCCAACTTTCCCATTCGGGGGAATTACCTTTAATTTCGGATGCTTTGCGTAAGGCTCACTTTGAACTACCGAACTCTGAGGATTTCAGGATCCGTTCCTATCAAAACATTGTCAGTGTCAGTTCACCACTCCCGTGCTGAATTTGCCCCCCGGGCCATTCTGAAGTGATATGGCGCCCCTGCAGATCTCACAACAAAGATAATGACCATATCACGCTTGTATTTTACTTTTGAGCAATTTTCCTTTGTCACCAAATTGGGTTTGTGTCAGATGGGGGTTACTACGCGCATTGTGTTACCGCCTTCATTTTGTTTCTGTGAGCAAGTTGTGTGCCGTGCCTGTGGACATCGGCAATCGGCGAAACTATAGTCGAGCGGTAATTCTCTTGGTTCCAAGCACATGTGCTTGGTTTGATACTCGTCTTATTGTCACCTGAATCCCACTGCCAATAAATCTGAGTGAAGATAGTGACTGGCCACAGTCAACACCCCCTGCTATACGTTGTTATGTCAGTGCCGAAAAATTTAATTAATTTTTTTTAAGGTATATTTTTTACATTTTATGTTTCATTTGATAGAGACAGTGAGATCGTTTTTACTGAAAGGGCGGTGTGTTGGATTGAGATCCAGTTCACCGGATGCAGCGGCTTAGACTGCTGGACCACCCTAGGACACAATTTTAGATTTTTTAAATCAAGTTCTCTCTAACTCACAGAGGATTATTTCATTAAATAATATATTACAACATTGGTTAAGCTTCAACCCCTCTTGAATGAATAGCTGGGGGAAACATTTGTGGCTATAATTAAAGCAGTATGTCTATTGGAGTAGGTCTCTACCAAAATGCATACCTAGATTTCACTTTACAGTCCTGTAAATAAATAAGAGACCACTGCACCTTTTTCTTCTCTTTCCAATTAATTTGATGAGGAGGGAAAGAAAGGTTCAACTTGCACTGGTCTCTTATATTAAACCCTTCTGTTTCTCACTCAACATGGCCCTTTTCAACTTGTTGGGAAAGGAATGAAAACTGTTAATTTTACTAATGTTTTTTTTACAAATCTGTTTAAGCTCTGTTAAGATCCTTGAGGAGCATTGATGGACAGCAATCTTCAACTCATGCCACACATTTCCAATTAAACCTTTGTCCGAGAAGGCAGCATGTTCTCCCTAAGCATCTATTAATTGCCTATCTATCCTGACAAGTACCTTAGTCACTGACAATGGGAAACTCCCCCATAACATGATACTGCCACCACCATACTTCACTTTAGGGATGGTGTTTGTTGGGAGTTGTGTGGAGTTTGATTTGTGTGTAGATAAGTGTAAAAAAAAATGGAATGGGTCCACGGTTTGTCCGGGCTGTGTGGGTTTGAGTCTGGCTTACTGTTTCTTCAGCAAAACCCTCTCTGTCAAATAGAGCATAACAATGCAGGGAAAATCTTTCTCTACATTCCTGTCAAATACAGCATGTACATGATATCAGGGTTGTGGGTTCGATTCCCACGAAAGGGCTAATACAAAGCAGTATAAAACCATGTTCACCAACCACCGGAAGTCACTGAAAAGTGTCTGGGTATGTAGGGAAACTGCGGTGTATCTAGGGAGATGTCAGTGATCATCTGGAAATAAGACCAGACACTCAGACGGTTTCATGATGGCGGAGGTAAGTGCTACAGGTCTGTAGATAGTTAGGCAGGGCACAGTCCTTTTTGGGAGCATTTGGGATTTACAACGGGCAGGAACAGTACATCGTCCTAGTGACAAATTGAATATGACAGTGAAAACAGGAGACTCTTCAAGCCTACACAGTTTGTGTCATGACTGATATGACCTGGCAACCTACTCATGTGTTTCAGGCATAGAGAGGAAGGGGAGTGAGAGAGAGGAGAGGAGGGGCGAGGAGAATAATCGAGAGAGAACGATAATGTCTGAAAGATATATAAAAGTAGAACTCTTGTTTAAAATGTACCGTTTTAACATCTTCAAAGACAGCTTGTTGGCTTATGCAGCAAACACACAAGCCGTCTATGTTAGAAAAGTTCAACTTTAAAACTGACAATAATCACATAAAATGTATGCAGCATGTACCCCAATGGATTTAGGTTCCCCAATTTTGTGTTTTTGCCGTGCCCGAACTTTTGTTTTTCACATTCAAAACGATTTAGAAAAGTTGTTTAAAATCTCATTATTGAGGGGATAGCAACATAAGCAGATGATGCTGTAGCTACACTAGTTCCACTCTGGTCTCTGAGGGAGATTGTTGTGTGCATAATGCTTAAAGCACTTAATGAACTTAGATGAATCATACATATTTTTCATGTTAGTGCTCTATAGATGACTGGCGCAGCATTAACCAACCAACCTGGGTCAAGTTTGTCTGCCCCTGTGGCTATCCTAATGTTGTTAGCTAGCAAAACACCAAGGACATCTTTCGCTGTGAACAAACTCAGTGGAAAACCTTGGCTATTAACATCAGAGTCTTTCTTTGGAATCACATTATTATAATGTATTTTTCTTACAATTGGAAAAGACACAAAGGTGATCATTGCCTGCTGGAATAAATATGCCATAGAAGCCAACAGCAATGGTGTTTTTTATCAGCAATGGGTCGTAAGCCCAAAACTGTCTGTTGTGCCAGTAAGGTGGATGTACTGTTCTTGAGAGGATTTACCATTTTCCAGAATTTGACAGTGTGTTTACATAGGTTTTGATTTTCTAATAGGTTTCATACAGAAATGTTTTCTAATACCATGGAATTAATTTGTTTGGGAAATACTCAGCACCACCTTGGCTTCTGGAAGAACAAAACTGAAGTGATGGTTACTAATAATAATACCATCATTAACTGTAAGGTTTTTAACAAAAATGCCTACAATGTCTTTTAGCAATAAGGCAAGGTATGGCTCTGAATTCTGACATAACTAATATGAATTAAAAAATTATGACTTGCAGTAAAACATTTTCAGGAACATTTGTGAATATGCTTTTCAATGACTTTGTAGACTCTCTAGAATGGCTTAGTGGGGTCAAATTTAACTCAACACAGAACTCTTGTGTACTACCGATGATATAAAGAAGGCTAATAGATTGTTCAGTTGGTTTAACTTACCTTTTTAGCAGAGTGTGGACAATGTAAATCCAGGCAGGTGACTGATGGGCTAATTTGTTCAATAAAAAATGCAGGTACAACACTACAGACAGCTCTTCTGCCCAAAAAATGAACCAGAGCAGTATTTGTTAAAAATTAAAAGTCCTGGAGCTCTGATCCAGACTTCTCTAGACCAAGCCAAGCACTGAATACAACTGAAAATTACAGTTGTTTTGTAATTTGAGACTACGGTAATTTGAGAACACTAGCAATTCAAATTGTATAAAACTGGAGAAAGACTTCAAAAGATACTTTTGGTAAAAATGGCGACACATTCACCTTTATCTTTTCTAAATAAATTGTATCAATCAAGCTCAATATCTTTATCATATGTGTTCTTGTTCAAGTTCCAACCTAAACTCGGGTGACTTTTTAAAAACATGTGGAACATCAATGCTACAGATTCATGTCTGGGTTTTGCTAGTAAATTGCAGTTCAATTGCAGGGTTTTGGTAGTAAATTGCAGTTAATTTACTTCATTTGCCTTTAAGCACAGATCTCTTGGCTTAGCCATTCTTAAACGTCACACAAGAAGCAATATCAAATGTTACACTGTCAGATGACAGCCAGTCTAAGGTCAGGAGAGTAGCATAGGATTAATGCTGTTACATCAACAGCAGAAAAATTGGCAAAACGCGTAGCAGTGTAGGAGGCTGACATGATACATCTAATTAGGGGATTGTAATTACAAAATGGCGTGGATCTGGACCTCAAAGCCAGATCCACGCCATTTTGTAATTACAATCCCCTAATTAGATACTTATTTACACCTGAGTAACCAGGTGGGTGCAATACATACATAATTATTATAAAGTAAAGTGTTTTATTGCTACTGCATAATAATTTTAAAGGAGAATGCAACTGCATTCCAAAAACTTGCAGAAAAGATAGTACTATCCCAAGATAATGGTAAGAGGTAGTGCGTTCCCAACCCGTACGTCTATTGCACCTCGATATATAGATACTTTACCAAAAGTAATCTCATAATAAAAATAAAACCACAAGTAGATTAAGATAGTTTAAACTCAAAGGAGGATGAAAAATCAGGTTGCAGCTCTGTGTATCAATTTCTTTCAACAATTTCTTGTCTTATTTCATTTGTGTGAAAATGAAACTCATCTTAGGAGAGTCCGGCCAAAGACAGTCATTTTTGACAGCCAAACAATCCATTTGTTACACCTTGATGACTCAGCAATTAAAATTCAATTATTTTGGTTACAAGCCGACACAACAGTTCATGTGCACAGCCACAAACCAACAAAATAATATGATGTATTCCTCACCCCCCGTAAAACATGGTCAAGTATATTTTTTATCTTTATCTATCTATTTTTCTCCTCAGATTTCAACACTCAAAATCAATCAACAGACCATTGTCTTAGTAACAGTTCTATGGTTACTGTTTATAAACGTAAACGTATGTTCAAGAAACGTTCTAGGAATGGAACCAGCTCCTGCGCTAGGAGAGCAGAGGGGTTTCTTAAACGCCGGGAGGCTGGATGTGACCTCTGCTTAGACTTGAGCAATACTTCTAGAAAGATGGCCCACAGAAATGCTCTACCTGCACAAAACAGAAGTCAGTGTGTAGAGAGATAAGTGAAGGAAGCCCCATAGAACTTATTAAATGCTCAGGAAAGTATTCTGCCATTGAGATGTATACATTTATGTTATTTATTATATACATGTTACTATCATCTGTTCAGTTAAAGATAGATACGTGTCAGATCAAAACAGTTTGCAATTATATTATATAATACATTTTTGAAGTACTGGCATCATGAACAAATGGATCAAAAGTTCAAGCATGTCTTTTTACTCAGATTGTGGGAGAATCTAAAGTGCTTTTTGTAAAAGCACTTTGTGACAACTGCTGATGTAAAAAGGGCTTTATGAATTAATTTGATTGATTGATTGTGAGGTTTGTGGAGGGAGCTGGTTTCTGTTCTAATCAGTCCCAGTTCTCAGTTTGTGAAGCTGACTTTGACAGGAAGGATGCAGAGGGAGCTTGGCTGTGGGACTCCTTTGGTTTTGCAGGAAGGGCTCTATAGAAGGCTAAACGTTAAGAGAATTACACAAATATTCATTTTCACAAAGTCTACTGCCTCAGTTTTCATGATGGCAATTTGCATATACTCCAGAACGGCATGAAGAGTGATCAGATGAATTGCAATTAATTGCAAAGTCCCTCTTTGCCATGAAAACGCACTTAATCTCCCAAAAACATTTTCACCGCATTTCAGCCCTGACACAAAAGGACCAGCTGACATTATGTCAGTGATCCTCTTGTTAACACAGGTGAGACTGTTGACAAGGACAAGGCTGGAGATCACTCGGTCATGCTGATGGAGTTAGAATAAGAGACTGGAAGCTGTAAAAGGAGGATGGGGCTTGAAATAGTTGCTCTTCCTCTGTTAACCATGGTTACCTGCATGGAAACGTGCAGTCATCATGGTTTTGCACAAAAAGGGCTTCACAGGAAAACATATTGCTGCTAGTAAGATTACACCTAAATCTATCATTTATCAGATCATCAAGAATTTCAACGAGAGAGGTTCAATTGTTGTGAAGAAGGGTTCAAGGCACCCAAGAAAGTCCAGCAAGCTCCAGGACGTCTCCTAAAGTTGATTCAGCTGTGGGATTGGGGCACCACCAGTGCAGAGAGTAGTCATTTTCTCTGATGAATCCCCTTTCCAATTGTTTGAGGCGCCCGGAAAAACGCTTGTCCGGAGAAGAAAAGGTGAACGCTACCGTCAGTCCTGTGTCATGCCAACGGTAAAGCATCCTGAGGCCATTAATGAGTGGGGTTGCTTCTCTGCCAAAAGAGTGGGCTGACTTACAATTGCCTAAGAATACAGCCATGAATTAGGAATGATACCAAACTTCCTCAGAGAGCAATTTCTCCCAACCATCCAAGAACAGTTTGGTTACGAACAATGCTTTTTCCAGCATGGGAACAAAGCTCAGGGAACAAAGCATCAACATTTTGGCTGCATGGCCAGGAAACTACCCAGACTCCCCATTCCAATGAGAACTTTTCGTCAATCCTCAAGCATTGATTATGCAAGATTGGGCTGCCATCAGTCAGGATGTGGCCCAGAAGTTAATTGACCGCATGCCAAAGTGAATTGCAGAGTTCTTGAAGAAGAAGGGTCAACACCGCAAATATTGAATCTTTGAATGTACCTAATGTAATTGTCAATAATAGCCTGACACTTATGAAATGCTCGTAATTATATTTCAGTATACCATAGTATCATCTGAGAAAAATATTTAAAAACTCTGCAGTTGCAAACATTTTGTAAACCAATACTTCTCAAAACTATTGGCCTGTATTCCTTGGCCGAATTCCAGAGTAAAGGCAACGTGTCTCTTCTGCAGGTTGAACTCACCTACTGAGGTGAGAATTTGTTTATCACTTACTCCCCAACAAACTCTCACACTCAAAACCTCATCCGCTCACACCTCAGCTTGGTAGCCTCTGGGTGAAAAATAAATAGCTGTTTTGTTGGTGTGACGATAGAAACATAAAGGTATGCACTCTTTCTTCAGAGCCCGATGATGTGAGGCTGGTGGGAGGAGGCAGTCGCTGTGGTACAAGACTGGTGTGGAGCGGAGAGTGAGATGGGAGTGTGTGGCCAGTGGGAAATAGAAGCACATTGAAGAATGTAGCGGATATCGTGTGTAGACAGCTGGGATGGGCCTCTGTTGCTGCTGTGCTACTTGGAACCCAAACGAAAGGACTTGTTTGATAGATCTGAGCCTGCTCCTCAGGAGCGCGGAGGAGAATATGCTGAAATAATGTCTTAAACCCAGATTATTTACTGTGGATTTCAATCTTCTCAACTCCACAGCACTTCTCATCTTTTGTTGAACTTTTTTCTGCGTATTTGCAAATGGTAGTTACAGTGAATACGAATTTGTAATGTTTTAACGTAATTTCCATCCATATTGGACAATAACAGATGTAATTGAGGCCCCCCTCACTTTCTTTTTGCTCTGTTACAGGTCTCCTGCTTGGGCCTGACATCACTCTTAGCGTGTCAAAGGGCAGAGTCTCAGGATTCTCAAGAGGTTTTCAGGAGACGCAGCTTCACCATCACCTGCTCCTCTCAGCCATAGTACCCGAGAGACTCCTTTCTCCTCACGTTCCCCGACTCCCGACACAACCCGGATCCAGACCCGGCCGGCTGTCAGTCACTCCGCCGCCATCCAATCCCTCCTGCAGACGACTGCCGACAACTTATTTACATATGTGTTCATGAGGTCTCGGTTTCTCTGAGTGTCCCCCTCGGCCTCCCCCTCACTGTCACAAGTGAACACATTACGCAGACATAGAATGTTGATGAACGTTCTCTCCTTGGGCCGATCCGAGGAATACAAATCCCTTATCAAACGTGTTCTCGTTGCAGCCTCTCCCTCTTCACTGACAGCTTTCGTCCTGAGGCTGGTGGTGGTAGTGCTTCTGATGCGATGACAGCCACCATCGCCACCTATCTGTACCTTAAGGTCAACACAAGCCAATGAAGGTCAAGGTTAAGCTAAATGATTTCATAGAAGCTGTGTCGTGATTTCATTGCCCAATTATTCAGTAGTCGCTATATACGTTCAACAACAGCTGGCGTGTCTTGTTCGCTGGATTTTTTTTACATTTGATACAATCTTAGTGCTGTGTTTTCTTAGGCCATCAGGAAGCCGAAGCAAGTGGTATGTATTGCTCTACTGAATGTAGAGATTCTCTGAAGCCCAGAGCTGGAGCAAGTCCAAGGAAGGAGAGAGCATGCCGGGAACACAGCAGTGAAGGTGACCCTAGGTGTGTTGATTTTAGCATAATTTATATATATATATATATTAACATATGACAGAACTGTTGTGAACTTGATGGGACTTAAGCTCCAAATCCAATCAAATAAAATGTGTTGAGTTTTGACAGCTCTCCTGATGTTGTGGCCAGACAAAGGCATTGACAAGAGCATGGTTAGCATAAACCTAGCTTAGGTGATCCTTAAGGCCATATGTCAGTAGGCTAGGCCGAGCCTTGTTATAGCCATATGACCAAGTAGAGCTGAGCCCTAATGATACCTGAGCAGGAAACTGATACCACATTGTGGCCATATGACAGAGGGCAGTAAAAGAAATCAGACAATATGGTCAGGATATTTAGGATTTAAAGACATTAGGACAAGGGTCTCCAACACGGGTCCTGGAGAACTACCACGACAGTAGCTCTCCAGGAGCAGGGTTGGAGACCCCTGTTTTAGGAGCCCAAACACAGTTGTTGGTACCATTACTGCACATTTAGAGTTGCTATAGGTTTCTCTGGATCTTTGTCTCCTATATTACCTTCTCTCCTTCCGGTACCTAGCCACTGTTGTTGTAAGTGATTCTGGCCTGGGTTTCTAAAAAATCCTCAAGCAAATCTGCAAGGACAGCGAAGAAGCTAAACTGTATTTGAATGAAATACATGTGTCATGTTTTTTGTAAAGTTGAACGTTTCTTGGTTCCTGTCAGGGTTGTGGTGACTATGCTCTTTTACTCTCGTCCTTTCTCACGCTACACCTCTTTCTCTCAACCCCTCTGTATTTGCTTGCTGGACTCCTATCTCAATAGTTAGAGAAGTTGATGGGAAATAGGCTTAGGAATATTTTTTGCAGTCTGTTTGGCTTTCAATAAATGTAACACTTGTTTGAGAAGATAATCACTCTAGTACACTGTTTCGCAAATGTGTGAAAATATTTACATTGTCACACAGCATCATCAATCTTTAAGTAAGTTAATAATGATGATTCATTCTTTATTTGATTGGACTATTGGAGCTTGACTATTTGCTAAGTAAGTAAATATTTGTTTTAAAAGAAGAATTTAGATTTTCTTTTTTCTTGGTGTAGTGCTTTCTGGTAGCTCAAATGAATTATGTTTTACCCACAATATTCATGGCTCAGTAACAAATCTATCCCTAAGCTCTAAAACCTACGCACTTGTGTAGATATGAGAGGATTTTACAATATGGCCAAAAGCTGACAAAATCCTGTCAGATCTCTGGTGATTTTACGGTTAATAAAAGGCACGTTACAAGAAGTGTAAGGTGTATTAAAGTAACTTTCTGCTCCTTGTCTTCCTTCATCAAACAAGACTGGCATAGTGCTAGATATCAGGGTGGTTTAGGGTTAGAAGGATAGTAATGGAGAGAGTCTAAAGCATTACAAGTCATTGTAAAATGATAGACAGACAGGCTAGAATGTTTAAATGGGAAATATATCAGTCACTTTGATTCGTTTTTGTAGAAAAATATTATTTTGAACATTAACTTAAAACATTACCTGCAGATGTCTACTTGTGATTTTTGCTTACTTTTATGCTAGAAGCACAGTGAAAATCCTACTTATTGCTTTAATGTTTTACATTCTAGACATTGAAATTATATAAGAAAATGTAACGTATACTATAAATTACAATTACCATTAAATGAGTGACATATCGACATTTCATAAAACGGGTTGAAAACTTTGTTTTCCCTCTTGTGAGCTACAGTGTGAGGCTAAATGTAATTTCTCGGGTGAGTAGCCTACGTTAAATAAACCGTATAATTGGCAGTCATTTTAACGAATAATATAAAACACATAAATTCTGCTCTAACTAAATAGAGAAAATAATCAGCGTCAACCAATCCATTAGTTGATTATTGGCCTGATACATTGGTTAATCGGAACAGCCCTTCAGTTTACAAGGGTGTAGGTCTTAGGGATACATTTGGGATTGGGTTATGTTCTTTTCTGGGGGGGAGGGGCCGTTATTCACACCACACTGTACCTAGTGGTAATACACAGTTGTTTACTTGGTGTACACCAATAAAACCTAGAATAAGAGCCAGGCCAGGTCTGCCAACATGGTGGAAGATGGACCAGGCCTGTCAACATGGTGGAAGACGGAACAAGCCTGTCAACATGGTGGTAGATGGACCAGGCCTGTCAATATTGTTGAAGATGGACCAGGCCTGTCAACCTGGTGGAAGATAAACCAGGCCTGTCAACATGGTGGATGATGAGCAAGGCCTGTTAACATAGTGGAAGATGAGTCATGCCTGCTAACATAGCAGATGATATGTTTGGCTCATTAGCATGGCAGACAGTAGTCTAGGCTCTGTATACAAAGGCTTTTTAAAGTATCAAATTAAATCAACACTGCACATGTTGACAGGCCATTGCACATCTATGTATTAAATTTCCCCTCACCTTCATACAATTTAAAGATGCTGAAACCTGTCAGGATTTGTTCAAAGCGCCAAAGTGAATGCTGCTGTCTCACCCATACCAATGGTAGATGACAGATCTACAGTACTATTTATGTTTTGAGAATCTCTCCACTAAAATCTACTGCCATACAGACAAAGCACAGGTGCATATTTTGATGTAACCAGTCAATGGCATCAATGCCTTCATCATCCACGAACTGCCTACACACACTGGCCACATGAAGCCGGGCATTGTCCTACACCAGGATGAACCAAGGACTCACTGCACCAGCTTAAGTTTGCAAACAAAAGTCAGGGTACCATTGGTTAGCACGTGGAGGTCTGTGTGACCTTTAAGGATATGCCTCCCCAGAGAGAGCAATTGTCTGGAGTAGTTTTGCTGTGGTTTCTCCAGTGCACTCGTTGACATTTTAATTTGCATAAAAACAGGTGACATTTGCAATTTGATTCATTATCGCATATGATTCCTAACTGGACAGATTGATATCGCAGAAGTTTTGTTGACTTTGTGATATCAATGATTACGTGTTCCCTTTATTTTTCTGAACAGTGTATTTTGAGGCCTTCTTTTTACTGACCTCTGTGGGAAACAAACAGGACCAACCTATATGTAAAATATGGCAATAAGACACAGGCCACAAAATTAACAAAAATGCACAATGTGAGTTTTTCCCAGGTGAGATCTTTTTTGTGTGGAATAATAAATGTGACAAACAATTCTAGGTCTAAACCTTTAAATGTTAACTGTAGATGTAGCTCTTCGGCGGTTGCTGTGATTGAGTGACACACGGGTGTGAAGGGGAACTGAAAGGCACTAGATTGACAGAACCACCCTTGCTGTCTCTGCCTGGTAGGGCGCCCCTCTCTCCACTGGGATATCCTCTCCCTAATGTCATTACAGATGCTGAGTCACTGGCTTAGTCGTGTTCCCCCTGTGTCATCACTAAAAGGGTGCATCACAGCATGACAGGCTTATCGCCACACTCGATGTGAATGGGCTGAGTCACGGACGAGATCTTTCAGTTGTTGTTTTTTTAAATATATATTTCTGGGCATTTTATACTTAGATAGAGCAGCATGGGCTTGAGTCCAGCCAACTCGTTTTTCAGAAACAACTCATGTGCCTCTGGAGGCTGCAGCCTAGGTGGCGGGACACCCTAGGCCACATGAAATCTATCTGTCCGGTTTTCCGTCCTCGGGTGCTTATGCAGAGGAAAATTGCAGGACTACAGCCATGTCTCAGGGTGGTTGGTGCTTGGCATAATGAATGGAGCCCTTTCCTGCCTTAGAAGGTATATATAGACTCAACTATACTGCCCTACAAAGCCTAACCGTTGTAACTATGCCTAGAGTGAAACTGACAAAAATGTATTTAAAGTATTTTGATTGTCCAGCCTATTATGTAGTAGGTAGGTAGGTGGAAATGGGTTGTTTTATGCGTAATATTTGTTTTTAATAGTTGTCAGGAACATTGTTTTATTTTCTTATTTGTATTTCTAATTGTTGTTTTTTTAAGATATGTGTGTGTTTTATTAATAGATAATAATGTTGATCCTTTCCCTCCATAACAAGTTGATCTTCATTATCTAACATAAACCTTGTCTAATGAGTACCTTAACACAGAGTTGTTTTAAACATAAACATTAAAAAAATACTGCTATAGCTTTAAATAAAATTACCTCGTAATTGCTGTGCTTGTTAGAGTGATGTAACTATTTACATGTTTGTCCCTGCAAAGTTACTGGGATGTGACTACTTTCATTCAGGGATATATCCTATTTAATGTGTGAAAGGGGCTTATCACTTTATATATTTATTTAGCTAGTTGTTTGCTTCTAAACTAGGGGATCATTTCTTGGGGGAGTTGATGACAGAAAGGGGCGCAGCGAGAGGTAAATGCAGCGCAAGGGAAGCACATTGACATTGCCAGTTTAGTAGCTAGCCTTGGCCTAGTCATTAAGATTTCCTAAAATCATCGATTAACTGCATGACACAAGTCCCAAAGAATACCTTGCTATTTGGATTATTTACTTGAACTGCAATCGCTGAAGTCTTCATGGAACAGGTAGG
The DNA here is from genome assembly GCA_016801125.1 of Novumbra hubbsi. NCBI lineage: Eukaryota > Metazoa > Chordata > Actinopteri > Esociformes > Umbridae > Novumbra > Novumbra hubbsi. The sequence continues at coordinate 62,802 of JACXGK010000123.1, read as the reverse complement.
CTATCCACATTGCTAATGCTAACCACTGAATTGCAGAAGTTTGTCCGGTTTTAACGTGCTATAATACTTGGTTTCGTTCAATGGTCTGGTACTGTTTACATACCATGTGCGGGTTTTTGCGTTCAAGGCAGGTTCCACCATTCCGGGTACAATACCAAGCCAGAACGCGACCGGAGTATCTAGACACATAAGTCGATCTGCCTTAGTTTAATGACCGATTTTTAAGTTACTGCAATAATTACACCCTTATATCTCGAAAACTGAGCAACGTTGATTCGAAATACTTTAACCCAAGATAAAACAAACACCCAAAAGTTTATTTTGATAAGTTTTGACAAAAATCGTAGTTGCGACACTCCGCCTTTAGACGGCAGTATGCTAACTGCATAATATCCACCTTAATCAGCCAAAGGAGAACCAGCCACTGAAGAAAACCTCCTCTAGGTTTATTTTTACATTCTAAGGGAGTTAAGGATTAAAGGGAGTTAACCTTAAGGGAGTTCCTAGGTTTTAAGAGAGTTCTTCTGTTGTTCTTTTGGGGGTTTAAAGCTGAGTATCTGTACAGGCACTTGGCCACTGGTGTTTTAAAAATAGCTTTTATTCATACATTGATATTGGAATGCTTAACTTTATTCATTGTTTCATTGGATGTGAAGGTGGTGTTATTGAGAGGCATTATTGTGAGGCATGCATTATCTCATCTTGTTAGAATACAAATAGAGAAATACGGGAAATAAAGTGTATTTATGCATGCTTAACTCCTGTCAGGAGCGGTCCCCAGGTTGGACTTCAGTTTTTAGTCAAAACTCCATTATATATAGCATTACATGTATTTGGAACATTTATTTTTCCTTCTTGCAAAAGTAAAGCTGCCCCTGGTTGGCTCCTTCCAATTTAGATAATTGCTTTTGTTGGCTGGGGAAAAGTGGGAATCCATACCATGTTACAGTCAAGACCTCACAAGTCTAGGACCGGGAGAATCAAAGGACACTACCTTATTAAGTCTGCTCAAAGGAGAGATGACTGTTCTGACTTGCAGCCTTGTCTCCTGCATTCTGTTTTTGTCTATTATACCGTACATAAATGTTGGTCGTTTGCTCATCAAGACATTGTGAAGACAGAAAGAGGTGCAATTCGACAGTATATAGTTGCAAAACCACATCCATGGTTAAAGAAAACATTGGCTTCCTTTGTTCGATTTAAAATTCAAATGAACATAACAAACTGTGAATTGTATGTTTTGGGTGGGGCACCGTGTAACATGTCTTGTAGGCATGGGTCTCACTGTGGAATGGAATTGCCGAAGTGAGAGACTCAGCCAGAGGAAACTCTGTATGCCAAAATCCATGTTAAGTCTGCAAACACAACACCCCAAGAGGATCCCTACGCACGACTGACGGCAGAAGTAGTTCGAATACCCTATTTGTGTGTGCGTGTTATATGCAAACTCCTATCCAACACACCGTTTGAACGTATGAATGTACAGACAATGTATGATTGTACTGACTCATAATATAAAAGCAATGATTAATACTGCAAAATCCTTTTTTTTTATGAAAGAACATCTCCTTGTTACTGTCAGACATAGATAATTACTAATATTTATTACATTTATTTCATTTCATATCAATTTAGATTAACTTGAATTTCACTAGGCCAATCAATAAACACTGTAATCTAAATAAAAAGAAACAGACCAAGAGAAAGACACAAGGCAACAGCGCAGTACTTACATCAAAACCAAGCACCGAAATGTACAATGTGAAGTGAAGTTTTCAAGAACCACTGATGGTAAATCTGATGACTAAATGGCAGAGAACATCAAGCCCCAGTCTACCTGCCAACCTGTAAGATACATCTCTGAAATGATTAAAAGATTATGATAGATAAAACCAAGTGTACCTTTAACCTTGGTCTTTAGTATAGCACTGTGATGTGAGGTCATTGTACTGTCTAGCCAAACCCACAACTACGTGTATTTGGTTTTGAGTTTCTCAAGCCGAAGCTGTAGTAATCACACCAGGGGAAGAAGGGCTATTTTTCTTAACAAACCATAACAAGAAATAGTTGTCTAGATACTAAAACATCTAGCCAGCCAGTTTGTTGAGCACTTAACACAAATTCAGTGGAGCGGCCAAATTAGTATAATACAATATGATCAGACATATCATACTGCCCTGTACAAATTCTGTATTATGTAAACAGAAATGTCTGGGGCCTAAAAGCCTGCTACTCCTTTTTAGCATTTCTTTTATAGCCTTTACCAGATCTATGCCTCAAAATCTCTGAGGTCTCTAGAAAGTGCTTTGGACTTCATGGCTTGGTTATTGCTCTGACATTCATTCGGATATTTCAGTTTACTTTACTAAAGAATGACACGTTTTTATAAACGTGTTTCACTTTGTCACTAGGGGTTACTGTGTGTATCATCAGACCTTACACTGGTGCAGTGGGCCCAGGGTTTCCCCTGGTACAGGACGATGCCCGGCATCATGTGGGCAGGGTGTGCAGGCAGTTGATGAAGGCATTGTTGCCTTTGACGGGCCCTCGTGTCCCCCAGACTTGAGAACCCTTGGGACGTTACGTATCGGTGCATCCAACGTCACCAAGTAGAGCCACAGACTGTCCAGGAGCTCACTGATGCCCTGATCCAGGCCTGGGAGGAGATCCCCTAGGACATCAGACACATTCCCAAATGTTGTCGAGAGTGCGTACAGGCTTTTGGGGGCCACACACACTACTCAGTCACATTATGAGTTGCCGTGATTAAATTCACGCTAGTCGGAACAGCCTGTCATTTATATTGTTCACTTAGACTTTTGTGTGAGTTTGAATCTTTCCTTTAATCGGTTAGTGACATTGACCGTTATGTCATTTTGTTCTCAAGGAATTACGCAACATGCAGTAAATATTTTGATCTTCAATGCGATTTGTTCATCGAGACTTGACATGTGATTGGTCTCCTTCATTTCTTTGAGCAGTGCATCTGAAAATACCAAGGCTCTGACAGAAAAGTAGGCTACCTGTTCGCCAACCACTGCAGGAATGACTTGGAGTAATGCATTGATGCACTTTAATACGTGTATGTATTCCTGGCTCGGCAGCAAAAAAAAAAAACTCCAAAAGCGGCATGCCTAGTGATGCCTTAGATCTTTTACGGGTGAACTAATCCTCTTGGATTTGTCTGTTCTTTAGCCTCCAGAGGATATGTTTACACGCATAACTCTCAGATATACTGTAATTTGCCATGGCTTAGGAGATGAAGAAATGTGTGACAGTAGCTGCCACTTTGAAATGTGCACTAGAGCTGAAAATGTGGATGTTGTACTAGCTGAGAAGAATCATAATTTCATCAGATTACAGAAAATTGAAAATGTGTGATGTACAAAGCTTTCACTGCACCGTAGTGGAGAGGTGCACTTAGTTTTGTGCTCAGTCATGATGGCATTGATTAACTTCTGTCAGCAAAATTATTAACCCAGTCTTAACCAGGATGGATACAGGCAAGGCACAGAAACACTTTTATGAAGTTGGAGCAGTTTAATTATCTAAAGATGTAAGGGAAAGAAATCAGTGATGTTGAATCCGTGTGAACCAGCAGAGGACAGTCTTTACCTTCTACCCTCCTGTCTTTTCATTCGCTCTCTCTGACGCTTTCCTTCCTAATCTTTTCTCTCCCACCAGTCAAAAGCCTTACAGTAAATGGCTGACAGCTAACAGCCTCTAATCGTTGTTTATTTATCGTTGCTATTAACATTGTATTGTTCCATTCGTTCCCACTGTGGCCTGTTCTTCCGCCTGACGTAACAACTCTTGACACGGGAATATCTTTGCACTCCAAATGCATCTCATCACAATCAGCAGCGGGCTGAAGACCTATATGACTAATTAAGACCGGGGTTAGCAAATGCATGGTGACAGAACTCTGTGCTAGGCCATAGAACTTCACAACACTTGGCGCTGAAAACACCATGAATGTCCAGGGCCCAAAAGAGAAATCAGTGTCAGTTACCCGTTCCCTCTGGTCATTCGAGTGCAACAGGATGTGAGGCTGTCAGTGTCACATGGTGGTCATTTAGGAGTGTTAAAGTCCTCAAAGCCGGGAGATATTTAGGTTCTGACTCATGCTAAAAAAGAATGCAAGACATTCAGGGCCTTTGGTTGACATTTTATTGGACAAGACAGTGATCTGTAAAACATTACACATTTCCCAAAAAGCATCCAAAATGGAAACATTTCAATAAACAGGAAAACAAAAAGAGGAACATATTTATCAAAAAACAATCCACAATGATCTCCAGGGTTTGGCTTTCCAAAGTCATAGGTTACGCAAGTTTTTTTTATATATGTATATATCTTCTATAACACAAAATTAAATGTGTAAATGAATAAGCTAAAAATAAAGTTACGAAGGCACGTCTGGCTTGGTGATGAAAGCAAGCAACAGTGAATGTGAGTAAATGTGCGGGGAAGAAAGACCGGATTCCGACGGGCGTTATCGCAAACATTCACAGTTTGTATTTTTGGCATCAAACTTATTGGGGAGGAGAAAGCGAAAGGCTTGGCAAACACAAACGGCAACTCTTGCCACTGTGAGTAGTCAGCAGATGCCTTATGTAGGAAACAACAGAACTAAACCAAACAGACAGCTGACTCATTGGTCTGTGATAATGACAAACCCTGGGGTCCCAATGATTGTCTTTTTTTTAAGCTAAATACAGTCAATCAAAACATCTTCCATTTTGAGGCTCATTTTACAGGCAATACGAAAAACAAAGCACACTGAAATAAAACATAAATGGAATCACAATTATATAAAAAAAAATAAGTTGTATTTTCCTTTGAACTGACTGTAAGGGTTACAAAAATACCTAAGTGATTGTCTGATACTGCTCCTATTTATGCAAGCCACCGCCCACGGCCTAAGGCCCCATCACTCATATTGCACATTTAAGTTGAGCTAACCATGGTTCCATGCAGCATGCAGACATCCCCTTTGAAAGAAATACCCTAGAGACCGAAGCGCCACCAAATGCAAACTGACATTTTCAAACTAAGTGTCACCAAAAAATTAAATTGTGGGGTGTCCATCGCTCTCTTTTTGTCAGACCTCTTTTTTCCACATATATCAGTCTTTAGTATCCATTGCGTAGATTGATTTGTTGACATGCAAATTGACAGAAGTGTTTACATTTTGTTGACGTTTGCGTCGTCTGTCTATTATTTTAATTTTTTTAAAAAGCTAATGTGCTTAGCCCGTACAGACATTTCTGTTCAGTTGACTCTGACAGGTCAATGCCTTTGAGGAAGTGTGCTGCTCAAGCTCTGTGGAACATCCAGAACCATTTATTTGATCCCCTTATCAGTGACACTTAGTTACTTCTCTCTGTGTTTTACACTCTGCAGTAAGCACCCTGAAAAATGACCATATGCTGAATTAAGTATTAGCAAATAGATTTCATAAATTGTGCAGTGTGCTTAAACTACCTTGCGCTCTACAATCAATGTGTTTGTGCTTAAAGTAGACAATAAAATGGAGTAATGCAAAGCTATTGACAACATTCAAAGTAAGAAAGCCTGGAGATTCCGCAAGTAGCTTTGGGAAAAGTGAGCCGACTGTTTGAAACAAGCTACCAATCATGCCATGCAGTTATAAGGATTAAAATTCACACCGTTTTAATATAAACATTTGGACTGACAACCTCAATACCCGTTAAAGTAAAATATACACATATTTTTTTTCTTTTTTCAATTCACCATGGAAACTGACACCTCTTATATTTAGAGGCACTGGAAACACCTAGTTTTTTTTGTGCTCACATTTCACCAACAACATATTATTCATCAATATTATTTACAGTGTTTACTGACATCTTCGGTCCACTTGAAGTTATCGCACACAATTTTTCATCAATGAGGATTTCGCACAACATCTGTGATTGGGTTCAGAAAAGGCTTTTCGATAATATGCTCGAAAGACCGCCCAAGTTGTGTGCTTGAGCACTGGGAAATAATTGTGGGAAGGAAAAATGTTTAATGTTTATGTGAAATATAAAAGAAATATGCCAAATAATACACTCCATAGAAATGTTGTTGGGCACACCCATCAGTAAGCAGGTCAGACTCCTCTTTGCCTCCAGAATAGCCTCAAATCTTCAGGGAATGGAGCTTCTACAAGAGGTTGGAAACCTTCAGTAGCTTCTTAACGACGTCTCTACATTCCATGTCGCATCTCAACCTAAAAATGCTGATTGGGATTGAGTTAAGCTGAGGGTGCAGGCCACTCAAGGAGCTGCACTTCATGTTCCTGGAACCATTCGGAGGGAAATATCTAGAGACAATATGTGCTTATACTGTTGGAAGTGTTCGTGTGACAAGCAGTAAGTTGTAGCCCTGAAGGGATGCAGCCGGCCTGCAACAATGTGTCGCTCAATTGGTATCAAGGGTGAGCCGGGAAAACATCAGCTACAACAATCCACCCATGCCAGGCAGACCTAACCGGTCCGATGACGCCAAATCCTGACTGCAAGCAGTAACCGGAGCTGAAATCTGTTGTACCAGGCCGGGTTATTTCACTTGTCAAGCCTCCACTGAAAGCGCCTCTTATTCTTTTTTATTTGTTGGTAGGAGAAAAACCCGGTACTATAACGCGTACATGGCAAGGACCGACAATTTGTGCGTGGCGAGGTGCTGTCATACATTTCACGGTTGTGCTGTGTCGTTATCTCGGGGGTTTGTGGCCCGCCAGTAAGCTAGTACGATTCTTTCCGTTCTTTGACCTCTCTCATCAACTACCTGTGTTTGCCCACAGGACTGCTGCAACAGACGGGACATTGTTTGTCTCACCAGTCTCTGTAAACACAACACACTGTCGCGTGTGAAAAGGCCAGGAGGCAGGCTGTGTGTGAGGAACTGGACCTGGCGCGCCTGGCACAGGCGATCAGATCAAACTCCAAGTCCCTTAGGTACTTGTTTTGCCCAGTCTCACCTTCAATCAAACGGTCTGCTCCCCGACCGCCTACTTTATATAGTAAATCACAGCCACAAGACTCAGTCTGCAGGAGCGTTAATGGGTCGGTGTGCCTATTAAACAGGTTACAGAATTATTATTAGCCACGTAAAAGTACCTAAAACTGGCTTCCATTTTTTTTTTTTTTTTACCTTTTTATTTACTTATTCAAGTCACCAGTTGTCATTTATATTTGATTTCTTTATATTTTGACATGTATCCTAAAATGTTCCAAAATATGTTAGAAATGTATTTATTTAATGTGGGACTGCTCATGCACTTCACTGGATGCCTGTGTTGTTAAAAGCTAAAATACTATTTTTGTCCACTTTAGTTGTGCAACATCTTATCCTTATTAGGTTTCTGGAATTTACAAACCCACATTAGTGCTTGGAAGATGAACTAGAAAAACGATAATTTAAAGATGGCTAGGTTTTCCCTTTATTCTATGCATTAACCATATGAGCAGAGAAAACACATTGTAAGACGCTTGTAAGACGTAAAACACCTACTGAGACCCCTAAAACAAAAGTAGTATAAAGTGTATGCATTTATGTATAATAAAAACCCAATTAAATAACAACTTAATATTAATCTTCCAGACTAAGCAAGTTAGCAACAGCTATGTCGCTAAATGGTTCACAGTTTGGTATTTGATATTTCAACATGTTTCCTGATCACCGCTTGTGTGAATATACAAGACAAATACGTGCATGGCCAGTGTTAATCAGCATGTAAGACTAAAATAGGAAAATGAGAATACAAATGTTGCTCTTTTTAAAATATGCAGCATATATCAGAGAGCAAACCACTTAATCTCAAAATGGTACTAATGGCAGTATTTCAAATATATGCTGTGTATTTTTATACTCTGAAAATACAACCAACATAACATGGCTTGATTTAACTTGGTTTGACCAAAATATGAGCAGAAATCTTTCTTGTGTGGGGAAATACACAAAAATGAATTATATTGTATTATGTGCTTTGCTGTAAATCAAGATGTCACATTTCATTACACTAATAGCATAGTATTGCAGACTCTTGCCATTTAAACTGAACCCGAAATTTGAGTCATAGTCTTAAACTTTGTTATTTTGCAATGTTATAACGCAGTGACAACTACGTTTATTTCATTTTGCCTTAGAAAAGCTTTTGGTCCAAGGATGCCCAATGAAGGGATAGATCGTTGACGCTTGGAAGCTACCAATTCTGGGAGATCAATTGAAATGAGCAAGAGTCAGAAACACTGCATTTGGATTTGACCACATCTGAAGGCTGGAATTGGTACTGCCTCGCTGGGCCTCTGTGCTGTTCGGTGTTGCTAAGTACAGGCACTCTGTTGTTGTTTTATTAACGAGGCCTAATCTGCATAATCTCCTAAACATACATGGCAGCTGACACAAAGCTTTCCCCGCGGGCCACGTTCGAGGTCTGTGCTTCCTGGTCCCCGAGGTGACCCTCCGCGTTGGAATATGGCGCCGCGGCTTCAGTGTTCGGCGGCTCTTCGGAGTCCGTGTACAGCGGCGACTTTTCCAGGGCAGCGTGGGTGCCGCCGTTAGCCGCCGCGCCGCCGCCGCCACCTTCGTTTTCATAGTCATCGCAGCCGTCCAGATCCTGCCGTGGCAAGCGTTACGTCAGGGATTCTCAAGACGGGTACAACGGCTGTGGCGCGGTTAGCGAAACCCGCGCACAGTTCATAAGACCGCTGGGCGAGTGGGAAGGTCAAAAGGTCATCCACTTACTGTGACGGGCTCTCTGCTGGTCTCGTAATAGGTCATGCAACTGAGCGGCTGCGTCTCTGGCACCTCCGTCGTTACCGGGGGCGGCAAAGCCTTGTTCAGCTGTGGGGTCACGGAGAAGTCAACGCGATGCAACGGAGCCACACATGATCAATAGCCATTAGCCCTATTAAATACTACACTACTCCCTCTGGTTCATGAGCGTCAGGCAAAATGAGCACTGAGTGACGGGGAAGGGGACCACTTACCATCTCTGTGGAGTTGCTGAGCTTCTTAGGGGGAGGGGGCTTGTGCTTGGGAGGACCACTGACGGGGGAAGAGGAAAGGCGGGTACTTGTCAACTCGTGTTTATTGTTCATTGACAAAATGGATGAGGTGAAGTAAGAGACATGACTGTACAAAGCTTGTCCTAAAGGGACGTTTGCTACGGGGGGGGGGCACTCACTCTGAATTCTTGGATGTCTGCTTGCGTTTTTTGACTAGGAAGATGACAGCGCCAACAATACCCAAGGCAATGAGCACAGCAATGATGCCACCGATGATGCCCACTGTGGATGGCACTGCCGTATGACCCTTGCGCGACTCTGGAAGACAAGAAGAAAAAATTAAGATATGCAAGATTTTGTCCTATACAAAAGGTGTCAGGGAAAAGGGCTCTGGGAATTTGTTCTGCAGCCTACATGTCGTCGTCTGAGAAACAGGCCTCTTCTAGATGAAGGAAAACGTTACAGAAAATGTAATGCATAGAACAGATTTGAGTGTCTATCAGAATGGGGGATTACTGTACGTGAGATCTATTTGTATATTTATATCTGCCACATTTCGACCGTTTCTAATCACTGAATACACCCCTGGAGCCCTGATAGAAATGTAATCCTTGCCAGACAACTTATCATTCGCCTGTGTTTCGCATTGACCTATGCCTCCTTGCTCAATTATGTGTGAGTTTGTGATTTCCAGAGGGCACTGAGGCTGAGTGAGGCGTTTAAATTGAATGTAAAAGCATCTCATTATGGTGGGTTTAATCAGGGTACCGTTTCCACTGGTGGCCACAAGGGGCACCAAGTTCACATTGAGGATAATAGTAATGTTGGTTGTCTTTGCAACCACACGGTGGTGTGTTGTTGCCAAGCTAACACCTCACTCTTATGACTGAGTAAGTGAGAGCATAAATTACTTTGTGGATTCCCACTCCCGTTCAGCTTGCATCTATATCAGAGATTCCGGCTGTAAGTGATTCAACTGGGAGTGGTGAAGATCCACACATCTGTTAGGTGTGTGTGTGTCTAGGGTCTGCTGGGGACACGTCCAGAAACACACCCTCAAATCTGCAGAGACAGTCACAGCCAGAAAAGAGTCCAGCTGACATCAATCATTTATGAGCATGAAATAGAGAAACTGAGGAAAAGGAGAGCAGGGGAGAGAGCGAGGAGGTGGTGGGGGAGGATGGTTGGGGGAGGGGGGGTGAGAGAAGATGGGTGGTGGGGAGACAGGAAGAGGCATTGGGGGAGATGGGAGGAGGTGATGGGGAGACAGGTGGTGGAGAGGAGATGGGAAGCTATGGTGGTGGAGAGGAGATAGGAAGCTATGGTGGGGAAGACTGGAGGGGGTGATGGTGTGAAACATGGATGGAGATGGGTGAGGCGAGAGGTGGTGGGGGAGGCGGGAGGAGGTGGAGGGGGAGTTCGTAGGGAACATGAATGGAGAAGAGGAGACAATGAGGAGGTGGTGTCAGGGGAGACGTGGGTGGCTAGCTAGCACTAGCTAGCTACCCAAATCGCTTTTTCTCACAGCTGGATAAATGGACAAACAAAGAAACCCACAAATCCAGACATGCAGGCGCACACACTCATACATGCATAAATCCATAGACTGAACTCCACATGCATACCGGCAATCCTCAGTGGTCCCTGAGCCGTTTATTTGATGTGCGGTATATCAAAGTTTACATTAGCAGTATTTACCATTGATGTTCTCTGATAACAAACTGTCTTTTCAATAAATAATGAGTCAGTTGGTTACAGCATCAAAAACAAGCAGTCTAACATGAAGGGCAAATATCTGGGTTGTTAATTCATTCGGGTGTACCATAGCAAAAGGTTTTTAAAACAATCTGAAGCAAGTGCAAATAGTCTCAATCCCATTTGAGTCCGGTACATTAATTTTGGCGCTTGATGAATACAGCCCTGTTTAAAAAGGGTGGGCTAGGTACGCAACAAGAAGAGGACTTGATTGGCTGAAAACAGGAGGTTTCAAGTCAGTAGGTGCCCTCCTGCCCACCCCAGCCACCGATACCCAATGGGTGGGCTTGGCGACGAATCACAACTAAAATTAGTTGGGTGAAAAAGAGAGTGACAGCTACATGTACATTTTTACAAGGCTGTGAATAATTAATGATGATTTGAAATGCCTTTTATACTTCTGAAACTTTTGTGTGTCACGTTTACAAAAAAGATACTTTTTGACTTTCACTTGTTATTTATTATATCTTTCTTGTTTTCCATTTACTCAGGCAGTGTTGAATATATTTTTTTTCCCAAGCTAATAAAGCCATTCAAATTGAAAATTAATTGAATTGAGAGATTGAGAGAAACAGACACAGAGAGAGAGAGAGAGAGAGAGAGAAAATAATGGAAGCAGATTTTGTCAGGGTGAATACAAGAACGGGGTGTGGTGGAGTGAGCGTATCTCATTAGAGACTGATTAGCTCACTTAACAGATGTGATGTGAATAGGCAAACCACTTAGCACGGCACACGAGCCCAAAAAAACACATCCCAACCCAGTCATCCGTGGCAGTCGCTTTTACTGGAATCAGTTACAATACACCCCTTTTACCAACTAAACCAAAGGTGGGTTTGAATTATGCGTTTGATGTCGTCCTGACAGCCCAGAAGGGAAAAAACCCCGGAAACATCCCGTACCCAGCTCACGCACCACACTCTCACAGCCACACAGTCACACATTATTGTGCCTCGTATATAAATAGATTTGCGCGGATAGAGGAATGGAGGGGAGAGGGGGGAGGAAGGGGGAGTCGGGGGGGAGAGTGACAGGGGTACGAAGGCCTCGAAGTGAGGCCAAGGGAGCTAGACTTTAAAGGTCCTCCGTCTCCCTGGGATACGGTTTGAGTGACGCGGAGGGATAACCAGCGAAACATCCACTCAGCCGTCCCGGCCCTCTTCTCCGTGCCATTCTGCCGCAATGCACTCCTCCGCAAAACAACGGAGACTCGTCTATCCCCGTCCACACTGGCGCCATTTCCCTCCTTAAAGTTGCCTCACGCGCTGACACGCGCGCTCGCCGTCAGACGCGCAAACGCACGCACTGCCCTTTCAGGACCATCTCCACTCGCGCCGGCAGACCGAAACAATAGCCATACTTTGAGAAGAAAAACGTTGTAAGCAAAAATTGATACTTTCAAATACCATCAGAATTAAAGTTCTGTAACTTGCCACTTAAAAACGCTTTCTCCCTGCCATTTTTCTATGATTCAGTATGCGGTGGAGCTGTAGAGGGAGAGAATGAGCAGGAGATAGGATCATGGGCGGAGGGTGTAGGATATAGGGAGAGAATGAGTAGGAGAAAGGATCATGGGTGGAGCGTGTAGGATATAGGAAGAGAATGAGCAGGAGAAAGGATCATGGGGGGAGGGTGTAGGATATAGGAAGAGAATGAGCAGGAGATAGGATCATGGGTGCAGGGTGGAGGATATAGGAAGAGAATGAGCAGGAGATAGGATCATGGGCGGAGGGTGGAGGATATAGGGAGAGTGGAAGGGAGAGAGCACTCTGTAAAGGGAGCCCATGAGCAGAAGACTTTAAAGCTTCCCAAAGACAATGCTCATTGAGATATGAGGTAAAAAATCTGCCGACGCCGGGAAACATCACTTGGCTCCCCTCGTGCTTAACGGTGGAAAGAGGATTACCCATGGCAACAACCCCCCTCCCCTCCACACTGTTTTCTTTAGGACTCCCTTTCTGCATCACTCTCCTCCCTTGTGGCGCACGAAAACAGACGCACCCAAAGCACTTAACGCCAAGAGGACACCCAACTAGACGTCCTGGGGACGTCTGCGATCGGGTGACATGCTCGCCAGAATGTTTCTCTGATGAGACCTCTGGCGTTCCACGAGGCCACATTAACTCACCCTGTTGCTCGTCAGTGAGCAATTCAACACACAACCAACCCCCCGCACGCGCGCACACACACACACACACACACACACACACACACACATAGAGAGACCTTTACCCTCGCGGGAAAGATACACATGCCAAGCCCTGAAATTACGGCACAACAGCCCGTCCCTGTACGTGCCTCCTGGAGCGTGTTAGAGATGAGCAATACGGTTTGTGATTTATAGATTTATGGCCCCTGCTGCACTCTAGTGTGCGTCTGTGATTCGTGTCTATCTGTCTACAGAGTGTCTGCGTTTAAGGATCCCGTAGTATCCCGAATACAAGCAAATCCCATCATTTGCCCGCGCTGCCCCTTTGTTTTCCCCCCCTGAGCCACGATCAACCATTTCCATGTGTTTCAGTTTCCCTCCATCGTTCATCCACTTTGTGGATTAAAAACATCCTCCCAGTTCGCCTCCTCAAATAGCATTACTGGGCCGGAAAATGGTATCGCTCGCAGAAACCGCTACCCAAATGAGCTTACCGTCGCCACGAATGCCTCCAACCGTTCCGTCCCCCGAGATCAAACTGGGTCAAACGGCAAAGAGAGAGGCCGTGGCCGCCACTTCAGAGGCGGCACTGTACCGCTCCGGCATGGTCCCCCGGCGGGGAGAGGGAGCCACTGCCTCTCATCGGGGTCGGGTGGAGCGGAGCCGGGCTACGGTGCAGGCGCGTAGCCAACAAGGCCCGGGCGTTCGCAGTGCCATGGAAGGTTATTGGGTCAAGAGACCAGTGTGTGTGTGTGTGTGTGTGTGTGTGTGTCTCAGGAGGGCAGGTAAGCACCACTGTAGGATTCTCCAGAAAAAAACAGGAAGTTAGAGTAGAGTTGTTGGCTGCTGTTGTAGCCTTCTAGCATTAGGCTGATCCAAATCTAATCTGGTGTCATCTCTCCCCACTCAGCTGTGGTGCTTTTATACAGTCTGGGGACTGAGCTGATGTCAGCCAGTGAAATTGCAGGTTTGCGTGTTTGTCAGAGTGTGGCGCTAGGGTATATCTTCCTGTGGGTGTGTCAGTGCTTCGTGGTGAGTGTGTGAGACAGTCAATGCTGCATTCCTTGCTTAGAATATTTTAGTGTGTGTACTGAATGTGCCAGTATGTGTGTGTGTGCGCACTGCTCACTGTGACACTGATGCACCCCCCCCCCCTCCCCCCAAACAGGGAGCCGTATGTTTCCTGCCAACCGGTGCCACAGACGATCAGAGCCCACACACTCTGGCCCGACCATGGCTGACCCTCTGGCCCTGCTTAGACAGGCCTCACCCCCCTCAGTCCTTGGGTCCCTGTCGGTCATCTGTCCCCCACGGAATGACCTTCCTCACACACACACACACACACACACACACGGGGGGGACACGTGAACTCAACGAGACCAGCAAAATACCCAAACAGGCGGACCAACCGACAAAGGCAAGAACAGCGGAAGCACAGACAGACAGGCATGAAGGCACAGACACACACAACCCTCTACAAAAATATCTCCCCCGCTGCCACCTCAATCCCTGTTATAAACATTGGCGGTCACCGTGACACAGGAAACATATGCCGTGCTAAACCTCTTTGATAGGCTTAAACGCTGATACACTGACTGGGAGTGCCAGGCTTCCCCCCCCCCCTTTACTTTATCCTTTCAGAGTGTCGGTTTTTAGGAAAGGGTTTTAGGGCGGGTATGAACGAATGCCTTGGCTTCCCGGTCATGTTCGCACTCATCTCGGGTAAACGGGTATCAAGAGCGATAACAAGCGTGGCCGCCGCCTTCTTCCCGCAAAACCAAAATTGCAGCTTGTTTGCACAAGCGGTGAGTGATTTGCTGGAGATGCCAGCCTTGAACTACGCGACCTCTGAAAGAAATATCGCCCTCCGCATGCCGGTGAACATGAACACGCGAATGAAGACGCGGTGAGCGTGTACCCCCCCCCCCCCCCCCCATGCACCCCCGCAGGACAAACGGCAGATTTGTCTTAGCCTGCCTCGTCTGCCTGTCGGGAAACAAGCGTTTCATCATCCCACGCTCCTCCATCCCCGGCGTTCTCATCCATCACCTTGCACCTCTCTGTTCCACTCCTGTAAAACACTCCTCCTGTTTCAAAGTCATCGTAAGCCCCCCCATCCCCGCACCGGAACCGTACTCCCGTCTGCTTCTCCGGCAAAGCAAAAGAGTTCTTCAGAAAATGGACAGATAAGAATGTGCTGACTCCGATGGAGATGCCCGGAGTGCACTTAACCCTCATTAGTATCCTTTTAGCATTCGGACGGGAGAGCTGGAATGGAGCGTGACTGCAGAGAAAGAGGGAGAGAGGAAGATGGAGAGCAAAGGGATCTCATGGAAATAGAGACATAGATAAAGGGGGGATGTGGAGGTTTGCAAAATAGTCCGCGAGAGTAATGGACTCCCTCGGTTGCGTCGATCCGAGTCCGTCGGCTAGTGGCTAGCCGCTAACAGTGTAGTAAGCCAGGAGGTTTTTGCTACAGTAACAGTGTAGTGAGCCTGGAGGTTTTTGCTACGTTAACAGCGATAAAGGTCTCTGGGATGGCCAGCGACAGCAGAACGAAAGGGCAGGCCCCGCTAGGCTACAGCTAGGGTGTGTGTGTCTTTGGTGAAACCATCTAAGACCCTGCTGGTAGGCAGTCATGAAACTGGATTACACACTAGAATGAGCAGCAGGATTTATTTATTACCTATAAAATTAGAATTGGACCTAACAAACCTAGATCCAGTCTTCTGAATACCGTTAATTATCAGCAAGCATGCAGATGTCTTTTGTTGTGGAAGGAGCTATTGGACAAGCTCATCGAATTCACCCATCCGAGAGGTTTCCTACTGTGAGCCTGTGAGCTACTTCAGTGGTACAGTTTCGTTTTCATCACAACAATAAATTCCCTGGAAGCCACACCTACTCTCTTGAGTGAGGAATTACTGGCTATGAAATAGGCTTAATTGAGAAAAACAATTTTCTCTTTGTGGTAGTTATGACAATGACTGCACACTAATGAACAACAATTCATATCCAACGCATTTTCTAAGTTCATACAGATCCCGTCTAGGGTTCCTGGTGGCTTAGCATTCCTGAACACTGTATCCACAATGTGTTGCCGACACAACAGGCAAGGTATAGCAAACACACTTTACAACCAAAACCCACTTATTCACATTCCAAGAGAAAGACACCAAACGACATGATTCCTTTCGACAAAACACAAACAAAACATCTGGGTGTCTAAACACACACAAACACAATCATTCATAATAAACCAGGACACATGCCTGGGCGTCAGCCAGCCACATTACTGTCTTTAAGTGGGCACCGCAAGAGGCATTCTGTTGGCCAGAAAACTAAGACGAGGGGTTGAAAGACACTGCAAAAAGACTAAGTGCCTGAGAGAGTAAACAGTAGCAGCCCATTAGCCCTTATCAACCCACATTTAGATGGGGATTCAGAGCACTAGCTTGGAACAATGTGCACTCTACTACTACTCTACTGTCTGCTGCCTGGCCATCGTTGTAAATTATCATTTCTTCTTAACGGAGCTGTCTGACAACATAAGGTTGTAGTAAAATAAATACAAACATTCAAATAGAACATTTTGTACAACCACGGCCAACGCTCAGAGCTCAGTTCCGCTCTAGGTTTCTTCTTTGCTAGCTGCTTTCTAGGAAACTACTGTGGCTCGGTACCTGTACTTGCAAAACTGTTTTTATTTTTATTTTTTATGTTGATCCATAAAGGACTTGTGGCAACGATCGCTGTATAAAGGGCTACACAAAATAAAGGTGACTGATTGATTGACTCTATGACACTTCTATAGACTTCAACCAACAGAACTGTCACAGGTTTAAAGCAGCCTCCGCACTTTACACTGCTCTCCCCCTGACGAAGTAGGACAGATGCGATGGATGACCGTTTCTGGAACACATTTCTTTCATCCAAACATCCATGTCAACAAGGCACACTAGCGACACTCGAGGAACATTCCGTCACAACCCTCTCTGGGGAGCTCGAAAACCTTGTGCCATTTCAACACCTACTGCAGACAAGTTGACGCTCTCCTTTCACATCCTTCACATTTTGCTCCCTAAAATGTTATCTTAAAGATCTACACAGCCTACTCTAGATTGTATTAGTAAGAAAATGTTCTAGAAATGTTCTCTGATTGAATAACATATACATATTTCATGATTGCCAGTCTTCACATCCCTGAGCTGTAACTTGCTAGAATTGGTTTCGGCTGTGAATCGTCACATTAACTCTAGCTTTGCACAAGTCTTACGGTAAAATTGTTAGTCTATTGTCTTTGTGATTATTGCCAAAGCTCAGTCAATTCACATACGATTTGTTGATGGACAGCAACAGTCAAATAGTGTCTCTGATTTACAAGGGGATTTTCATTAGCGCTGAGACTGGACCACTTACGACCACTCAGGATCTCTTGAAAAGCCATTCTGGTGACAATTAGTGTAATTGTCTCACGGGAAAAAATGAACTATCCCAGGGTTAGGTTTTCAGGAGACGTAAGGCAAAGCCCCCCCCCCCCCGGGCTTTGCTCCTTTCATATTTCTTTTGATCCTGACAAACTCCCCAACCCCTGTCAACTGAATGAATGACTTGGAGAAGATTTTCTTTCCTTTAACTTTGACATACAGGGCAGGAATGTTGAGTGAATGGGATGCTGTTCATCCTGCGGTTATGTTCTAGTGTTGTGGTGGCAGCAGCACGGTTATATGTATGTATGTCACCAGCAGGGACTGTGTTGTTTTGATGAAAGGAGTAACAGCCATGTAAAAAGACTACTGCAAGGCTGTCTTACCCTGGGATACCTGTCTAACCCTGGGATACCTGTCTAACCCTGGGATACCCGTCTTACCCTGGGATACCTGTCATTTTGTTCCTGCTAGACAATTGCACACTTTGTCAGACAGCACAGAGTGTCTTTCGAAGAGAAGAACTTTCAAAGGTTTAAAGCAGTCCCTGCTGCAACATCACAAGAGAATCTGTGTTTTCTCTGTCCAGATTTCAATTCTCCTTACAGGAATTTGAGACATGTTTTAATTTTGGCATCCATAAACAATTCCAAACCCAAATGTACTGAGCTTTAGCAATTTAAATTGTTCTTTCATTTTGAAATTGTAGAGTGGGTTGTGTAAATAACAAACAACACGAATGGAATCCATTATTAGATTTAATATTAACGAAAGGGGAGGATGGGCGAGTGTAGACTCACTACCGACTGAATATTTTACAGAGATCAGAGAGTTTCACAAACACAGTCCTGAAACAACAAAGAAACTAAACCGAGCAAGAGGCAGGAGAAAGGGAGTACAGACAAAGAGACACGGTGCGGTATGCCGTCTTCTTTGAATTGGAGTCTTGGAGTCAAAGGTCGCGGCTCCTTTTAATCAGAGCGTTGGTTTCCGAGCATCACTTGACGCTAACGGATCCTAATGATGCGGCCTAATCACTGTGGTGTGGAGGAAGACGAGCTGCAGACACAAACACTGCTGGCGTAGTAAGAATGAAAGCCGTTGCAAACACTAGCCGTCACACAGTGACTAGAGGAATTATGGTAGCGCTTGGACGTCTAGGGGTCTGACAGACACTCACTGGCTGCTCCCCTCGGCGAGCCAAGCGCATAGGCTGCACGCACGCACGCAATCACCGGCGAATTTTATTAGGCAGCAAAACACACTATCACAGAGCCTTTTAAAGCTATGCACATTCACACACGCGCACAGCTTAATCAGGAGGGTCCTTTGAATATTAAACTGGGTTGTCCGGTGCCACCGCGCCTAATTAATGTTGATATATAATCGAAAAACAACTCGCTGTGCCACTGAGGCAGGACTTAAGACCACAGACATGGCCGGAAAAGGCATGGAGGTTCCAAACAAGGAAGAAAACCTCCCGCGTTTGCAGTTGTTCCAAGTCGTGGCCAGACAACGCCCTCGGGGTGGAACAGGTTTTCGACAGCCAAGCCCTGTATGCTAACGATCCCAATCCTCATCTGGGGAGAACGCCGCACATTTTAGAGGCTCTTGTTTTCAGGGGAGACGGGGGGGGTGGGGAACAGATGCCGAGCGGGACCCTACAACCATCTCCCTGACATCTTGGCATGTGAGTGCGAAGCCTGGCATACCAAAGCGAGGATTTTTCTAGCATGTCAAACGCGGTTACCTGTGTGCACCGGAGGCACGCAACGCGCTAACGCGGGGCGACGCACACGCATTCATACATAAACACACTCAGCTGGGCGCGCACAAACACACACACACAAACACAGCCAGCCTCGGGGCACACAGTAGACGCCAGGTAGCGAATCGGTAACAAGCACGTACTCCATGCCAGCAAGCTGCAGACACAAACTGCAACAGAAAATCAATTTCAGACAGAAAAACAGCACGTCATTTAGCTTGACCGTTTATTCCCAAACAAATGCCGATGCATTCTGTCGAAACTTTGCATTAGGCTCCGCTCATTCGGGGCATCTCACTGCCAGGGCAGAGGGTCGATCATTAAGGGAATAACAGACCAATCACACTAGACACCCAGGTTGTCCTCTTGCTATGTATGTCAATTCCCCTTGACTGTAAAGTAACAGGTGGAAGCCGGGATGAGGCGAAATTTGACAAGACGTAAAGAATGTCCCCCGAATTAGTATTAGTGAAGAAAATAAACAAAGCTTCCTATCAATGCATTTTTCCCCCAAAAAAATCAGGTAGCTAAACTGTAAAAAAGTTTTTTTTCTGCCTTCTTTCAGTTCGTTCACTACACCAGTGATCTTGAGTGTATTTTAGGCAAATAGCACACATCAAAGGACAGACCGGATGCAGCAAAGCTTCTTTTCTATTACACGCCGTAAGAGCTTTAAACTAGTAGGACTCAAACACAATTCCACAGCTGGCATCCTGACGAGGCTGAAACGGGGAGGACATTACCAGAAATGACCGGAACAGTTCGAATAATAAGCTCACGCCACTTAATTGGAAACTCATTTGGAATTCTGTGGAAGCCGTTTGTTCATATCTGGTACTTTCCAGTGGGTCTTAGACCGCACAGCCCAGGTTTCTTTCACAGTTCTATTTTACAGCGTTAAATAAAACCTGAAGCACGTGTATCATGGGTAACAGAGTCTTTATAGAACCTTTGCTTTGTGCTATTTCTGGGTCATCACATAATTGGGGCCAAGAGTCATGGAATAATCCTCCGACTATCTCTCCCCCAGTTCAGTGGTAATACATTTCGCCGCAACACGGTAACAACAAAACACCTAGCGAGGCCATCTTGAACACAATGGTTCTCTCTGCACAATGAAAGTGTAATTTATTTTCCGCGTTGCGGATAGAGTGCTAAAGAAAGCAGCTCGCAGCCTCGTAGGTAGAACTGGGCGAAGAAGGAACGCGCCATTGAAGTCATTCGACTCCCACAAAAACAGCGTTTCATTTCTCAGGCTATGTTTGCGGTGGCCTCTGTGCTCAGGCGGTCAGGCTAAGCTGGTTCCGAGGCCGGGGAAGACACTCTACTTTCAGGGCGAGCCAATGGCGGCAGGAGAGGAGAGGGATAAGACGAGAGGGTGCCAGAAACCCTTTAACTGAGGCAAGTTGGAACACACAGGGTGAGAGAGAGAGCGAGGCTCACCACGCACTGGTTCACGGCTGCCCAATAGAGCAAAGGTTAGAAAACAAATAAAGGCCAATGAAAACATTTACTATACATGACCACACAGGGGAATATAATATTCACACACACACATACACAATGCCCATAGGCTGGTTGATGTGGAGGTCGACGGACAGAGCAGCCCAGGATCTCCGGAGCGGTCCAGGAAATACAGAGGAAAC
The DNA here is from genome assembly GCA_016801125.1 of Novumbra hubbsi. Classification (NCBI taxonomy): domain Eukaryota; kingdom Metazoa; phylum Chordata; class Actinopteri; order Esociformes; family Umbridae; genus Novumbra; species Novumbra hubbsi. The sequence goes on along the minus strand of JACXGK010000123.1, from coordinate 42,040 downwards.
ATGCTGTTCACCAGTACGAGACCACCGGGTGGGGAGATGGGGGTGCTCCGTTTCCAAAAGGGGGAAAAAGGGATGGGGTTAGGGTGGCAGAGAAAACTGGGGGGGGGAATGTGAGCGGCAGTTCACACCGGACCCAAAACGGGCCCTCGGGTCAAACCGAGCACTCCGTTCTCTCCATCTCCCGCTGTCTTTTTGCTTCTTTCTCTCCCCTCCCATCTTTTCATCTCACTCCCTACATCGCTCTCTCCCGAACCGCTCTCCCTCCATCTGGTCTTCTTGACTGCCTGGGTAGCCGTCGTCTCTCTTCGAAGTTCTACCACCTTCTCCATCCTCCCCCTCACCCGTCTTCGTTTCTGTCTCCCATCTGGCGTGTGTGTGTGTGTACACGTGCACTCCACCGATGTCACGTCGACTGCCACGGCCCACTCGGGGACTTGTATCGGTGCGCTTCCTCTCGGCCCTCGCCACACAGCGCTCACGCCCAATCAAACCGACTCGGCACTCCGACCTCAGCGCGCAACGCGCTTCAACATGCCAAGGAACGCCAGAGAGGCATGCCGTAACACAGGCGCGTGGAAGCAATCATGCATCCAGAATGTTCACCAGATTCCATGCGGAGCATATAGTCTATTCCTCACACAGCAGGCAGCGCGAGAGTGACACACATACGAAAGACGACTAGGCAGTAGATAGAGGAACACACGAACCCACGCACACGCTTGCAACCTACATAAGGACTAATCCATGCCTCTTTCCCGCGACACAGCTGAAAAAGACACGCTGTTGATCAATTGTCAGCGACACACACTCGCTGGCAGAAGTGCGCACGCTGGAACGATTAAGTCGGTTTCCCTCGGCGTACTCATGGCGAAGAGCCCTGCCTGGTTTACTCTGCAGCAGGGGAGCGAGACCAAGAGCATGCTTTACTGTACATGAAGCAGGAGACGGGTACATAGTCAGAACAAAGGCCCCGCTAAAGCCCACCAACTCCTCAGTCATCCCAGTGAACACTGCAACGCGCCCCTTGATACGGGCTCCAAAAGGAGGCAGCACTCCTGGGCTTTTTCCTATTTCATGGCAAGCAGCAGGTTGTTGTATTATTCATAACGAAACCAAGAAGCAGGGGAGATGGAAGGAGGAAGGGGGGAAAGACAGGAGTGTGTTTACTCTATTCTGATCTGATTCAGGGTGGGGGTGGGGGGGTCAGATCTGAATTTCAATGACTTTGTCAAAACGGCAGAGGGAGAAAGAAAGAAGTAGAGAGGTAGAGTGAGGTATATATAGCCAGGATGCCTATGTACACAATGCCCACAAAGTAACATGGAAACCGAGCTGCACTGCTGAATCATACCTATATTGCAGATAAATATTTCCCTCTGATCATACAGATCCAAAAATGCTTTGAAATAAAATCAAACATTGATACACTGCCGTATTCATTAAGTGCAATACCGCATTATGCAATCACAGCCGAAAGATTTGAGGCCTGTTGCTGTGAGAATAGGAAAAACATACCATGACCAAAATCCATATCAAATCCTTATCTATATCCTTATGCCTTCATCCGTTTGCATTTAAATACCATTTCAATTTTGGGTGAAACTTCTGGGAAACTTACTACAAAAATAAAGCCTTTAAATTGAAATGAAAAAGAAATAACGATAAAGGAGAGGATTGATGGGGGAGATGGAGAGAATTTGAGCTCAATCAGGCTCGGAGAATCCTGAGCCTGTAGTCGTACGCAGCATACTTCATGCCTGAACACACATGGAGCGTACTAACCAACATGCACAGTGCCTTCTCTTTGTTTCCACGCAGGATGTCAGATGTGAGCAGCGCGCCACAAATGCCAAACACACACACACATTAACCGTCGTCGGATTGGGGCTCGCTGCCACACCGGGTATGGAAATAGCTTTGCAGGGTGAACAACCTGGACGCTTTGAGCGCACACAACCGCAGTACTCACCCCAAAGCGCCTTTCAAAGTGTCACAGGCAACATACAGAGCCACGAGTTAGTATGGACAACATACACACACTCTGTCCTTTTTTTGTTAGCCGTTTTTATCAAACACTTACCCTAATTGGGGAACTTGACCAAAACTAAAAAACATAACTTGTTCGCCACTGGACAAAAATAGCATTCTTTCCCACACAGGCAGCGACAAAATGCCCCCCACAAGGTCCCATGTTTGGTTTTCCCTATCTTTTCTCCACAGGTATTTTTGGTCCCAACCAGGATTGTCAACCACCCCCCCCCCACACACACACAACATCGAGCGCTATAGTAATTATCTCTGTGTCGTTGTGAGCATATTGCTCAGACATGACGCCAGTGTCCTGAAGGAAAACCTTCCCAGCTCAGGACTTGATCCCAACAGACAAGTGCACAAGAAACACGCGGCTGGATAAAGGTCAATAGTGTAATTCCTTTACAACAATGGGACTGACACTGGAAACCACCCAGGACACAGAGAGCCGTGTAACAACATGGCAGTTTGGGGAAACTTTCTGAGTGCGTGCGGTAACCGGCTGTTAACCTTTTGACCTGATTAGCCAAGCCCATGAAACCGCCAGCGGAACTCCCCCTCGCTTGGACCCCAAGTCGCGAGAAAGCGACCCATTTCACAAGGATGCCGACACGAGTTTCTCCTTAAAACGGAAACTACTAATTCATTCATCATTTCTCCAGAAGTGTTTTTTTTCTATAGTTGCCCTGAGGGTTAGCAGACACTCTGGTACAGATCTTCATTATTTCCTCAAGTACAAATACCCACCTGTTAAACAGCAAATAATAACCATTGTCCACTTCAATTGCTGTTATTTCCTCATTTTCTACGCCTCAGGAAGTGTTTTTCTACTGAATGGGATTCCTGCAGTGCAGCCTACCCTGCATTTGATTGCGTAGATTGATGAGCCTGTGTTTGAATTAAAGCCATTGTGCAGATAGCGCTGTTCGAACCAGAGTACTCAGTACACCCGGCTAACTATACCAATTCTCCGATCCCAATCACCGTTTCTGGGTGTCACGTTGTTTTCCATTGTATAGACGGGGCCTTGGATTTAATTAAAGTATTGTGCGCGGTACAGATAAAACGGACCAACGCACTAGCCGAGAATCGCGCCGCCATGTTTCCCGTTCCTCAGGCCCGTCCTCTTGACGTGTGACACGCTAGGCGCTGGTTAGGGCCAGGGTACGGCCACCCAAAGGGGGGGGGGGGGCGGGGATGGACAGCAGTGTTGGACAGATGGCACTCCGAGACGGCCAGAAGCTCCGGCATATATCACGCGGAAATTGTAATGGGCCGCCGGGCTTAATAACGGGGGTACGAGGTGGGCACGGGGGGAAACGGCGAGAATGACAATGGGGTGGGTGGAGGGGTTTTTACAGCGCTGCCACCCAGTTGTGGGGACAGCAGGTCATTAATTGTGGACGGAGGCACGGTTAGACTTTCTATTAGTCACCGTGTCTCTGGGGGAGGTGGGTGGGGGCTGCCGGTGCAGCTCCCACTGTCACCACTCACCACATAGACGCTACATCTGTGGGAGGAAAGACGTTTGGGGCGGGGGTGAGAGGCTGTGTGGGTGTGTGTCAGACTGAATGAGAGAGAATGTGTGTGTCGGTCTTTCGTTCTATCAGCCTGTGAATGAGTCTTTCTGTCAGCGAGCGAGGGAGAGAAAGGAGAGAGTGAGAGAGCGAGAGGAGAAAGAGTGTCTTTCTTGACAAATTGACAGCAATAATACACCAATATTGTCCACGGGAAGACACTGAAACCCCAGACACACTGCGACCGGCAATTCTTCTAATGGACCTTTGCCTCGGCTCGCGGCTCCGCATGGGTGCCCATTACCCAGCAGTCAGTGCTCCTTGGCCGCAGGGCTGGGCCGCCCACTCAGTCTTTCACGTGTAATCAGGCCGAGCAGGTGAGGTGAGCCGCGCTCGCTCCCCGCGTCTACTCGTCAGACTAACGCAAGCAGATGGATGGATGGACGAACCGACAGACAGTCGCCCGGACGAGTGACAGGCTGAAGGAGGGACAGCTGAGACGTGGTTGGGTCAGTGGAACGGGGGGCGGGGGGGGGCTGGGAAAGAGTCACAGCAGGATGGCCAGGTTTTACCGGCACGGTAAAGATGGTGAAACGTAGTGGCAAGACGGCGCTGGTTTGTGCTGAGCGAGGAGCTCGCTGGAGGCGTAGCCGCGAACCGTGTTCCGCTGCTGCGAGAGCGCGGGAGGGTGTGGGTGCACATGCGAGCAAGACGGAGAGGCGGAAAGGAAGATGGAGAGATAGAGGAGGAGAGATAAGATGCACCGGAAAGAGGACGAACACCAGAGAGAAATGGGAATATCTGTGTGTGTCCGGGTGTGTGTGTGTGTGTCCGGGTGTGGGTCTGTGTTAGCGCCAGCGTCTGAAGACAGGGAAGATTGACTGAGCGATGGGAAAGCAGATATGAGGCTCCATTACATTATTGTCACGTTTGTCCGTCGCAAGCCGAATCAGGGGTGGGGGGGGGTTGGTTGGGGAGGTCAAGGGGGCAAAAAATAAATGATGCCGAGATCCCGGGTGAAGACGTTCTCAGGAAGGCCCTGGCAATGAGATAGGATCTGCAGGCTGGAAGAACGATGGAGAGGGACTAGACAGAAACATCCACGATAATGCCCTTATCAACGCACTCCTCAGAACGAGAAAGCGAGAGTGCTCGAGAGGCAGACAGCCGGATGGATTGGGGGGGGGGGGGGGGGGGGGGGGGGGGGGGGGGGGGGGGGGGGATGCGGATGGCTGGAGAAAATTAAGGAGGGAGATACAATGTGCGAAGGAGACGCGGCGGGCCGCTCAAAGTCGAGTAGGTGACTGATAGCCGATGGAGAGACGATGATGAAGGGAGCGAAACGGAGGACGGGTGAGAGATGAATGGGGGGGAGGGGAGACGAGTGGACTGAGGGGTTGAGTGGCTATTCATCACACCATGAATCAGTGGACAAATGATTTTAGTACTGGAGAGGCTTCTCTTGCTCTCCCCCCCCCCCCCCCCCCCCCGTACAAGATAAACAAAACTGTGTGTGTAATGTTCAAACTTACACCCAAATTCCCCAAAAGCTTGTATTGATTTTTTCGGCAGACAAATACTAAGGCGTGCGCAGATGCTGTGGAATACTGAGCCGTGTACACACATATACACACACACACAATCATCCACCCACGTACACAAACACACATATCCACATGCAGATCTACTCATAACTCAGCAACCTCTTTCCACACAAGCAGACACACACACACTCCTCGTTCATCTTATCTTTGATTCCCTCTGCTAAGATAATGATTGGAAGAAAAGAGCAGACTGAGAATGTATTTCTATTTATTTTTTTAAACACTCAGAGTGCACAGAACTGCGTCATTTCAAACCCCTCCCACCCCTCACCCCTACATACACACACACACACACACACACACCCCTATCCTGTCTCCCGGTTGGTATCTAGAGAATGGAGCTCAACTCCGTAGAGGGGGATGCCTGTTGGGAATCGTGCTTGCGGGGGAAGCACTGGATTAAACAGTGAATGATCCGTGGAACGCCTTGAACAACACATGCACGAAAAGCGCGCACACACACACACACACAGTCACACACACACCCCCTCCAGTGAGCGTCAAAATCATTTCCGTCTCTCTCGTCTCTACTTGGCAATAAAAGCTTCCCTTTCCAGTCTATTCACTTTCTCGCTTTCACACACACTCCACGCATAGCAGAGTATTGGAGTTGGGGGCTGTTGCTCTTCCTCCGTGGTAGGAGGCATCAATCGTCTCGGTTACCCTCCACTCTGATGAATGCCATTGAAGCACTGAGGGACCCAGAGGATGCTGTGGAATCAGGTGGATGGACCAGTGACAAAGAGGCATACCTGGGACATAACCCTTCTGGAAGTAAAGGAACCGGAGTGCAGCGCTTCCTCGCCCCTGGGCGTATCCGTTTGAACCGCGACAGCGTGACAAAAATAGCTCAGTGAATAAATAATGAAAGCTAATTGGGAGACAGAATGTAAATGGAATCGTTCGCTAAAGTATTCTGAATGTTGGAGGAAACACAGTGGCTGTTGATTTTAAGGGGGCAATCCGCAGTTAGCGGATGGATGGGGCTGGAGAAATCAAACCACATTATCAGATTGACAGTTTTATTGTTAGAGGGTATCCTAGGAGTTGGTTTAAAACAATGTTTTCAAACAGTGTCGAGTATAACTAGCTAATGCTTTAGGTTCTGATCAGTTATAGCACATCAATCTAAGCTGGAAATGTTCATTATGTTAAATTTCCCAAAGAATCAATATGTATATCACAAAAAAGACATACGAATTGAAGACTTTAAAGAACATCAGAAACACATGTAATCACTAACATATGTTAGCCGCTCTGGACAAGCACGTTGGCTACATGGCTAAAATGCAAATAGATGTTTTTTTAAATGTAAATTCAATTATACGTTAACAACGGCAATTTAGATGGTAGAGGAAATGCATATATAATACTGGTGGATTCAATGCCCTGTAGGGGTATAAAGTTTCAGAGCAGTGGGGGAGAAATTAGCATGCCCATCACTGCAAAGCCCGCATAACCGCGGTTTGCTAACTGGTGGACTCTGGATATCATATTTCAGGGATGATGGGCAATGAAAAGTGATGGCGCTCTGTGGTTCATTTCAGGCATGTTATACTTATCTTCTCAAGCCAGAAAGAGAGAGAGACATAGAAGCCATCTGGTATCTCTCACGCTTTGCTTTTGTCACCACTAAGCAGACAGCCCAACCGAAGATGACACGTCCAGTCCCCGGAGTGCCCACGGTTGACTTCCTCTCCCTGGCTCAGTGTCACTTCGCTGGTTCTCCGGTCGGAACCTTGTCACAGTAGCCAGAGAGCCGTCCCCACCTCTTATCCACTGTCCTGAGGTCAGCTATCTTAAGCCGCATCCAGAGCCAAAACCAGGAGGGGGTAGGGCACAGGTCCTCAAAGTCAGGAGTAGATGTTCGCAGAAAGGTTCCTTTAACTCCTGCATGCTGAACTGACAGGCTCCTGTATGTCGGACCGCCAAGATCTTTGAAGAGAGGGTCCTGGCTGTTTGACTACATGAATATTTGAAGACCGAGTCCTAGATCTTTCAAGGCCGGGTCCGGCAATGTGGTGCACACCAGTCCGGTCAACGTTTTTTCGCACGTTTCATTCTGCCTGCACATCCAAGTGAATCCACAGTGAATCCCGCTGCTAGCTTTGCCTTCGAGTTGCTCTGTGACTATGTAAGACGTCACTCTGCGTTCCTCGCCCTGCGAGTCGTCATCCGAAGCAGGTGTCACGCATAAGCGTATCCGGCTGCTGTTTCCAAAAGTTGACAACTGTCAGCCAAACCTTTCCCACAGACCAACATAACGGTGACAGGTTGCGGTGCGAAGTGGAGAGATCGTTCAGAGAACGTCCAGGAACAGGTGAAAGTCTGCCAGGGAGCGAGTCGGGTCCGTCCAAGGCCCGCTGAGAGTCTCGGCCAGGAGAAAAGAAGCTTTAGGCCATTTATCTGTCAATCTATGTCAAGCCATTTAGCCTGAGTGGCACAAGAAAAGGTGAGCGAGCAGTGCAGCTATGCCCCAAGGCGTACCACACAGGGCTCAATAGAAGGCCCCTGCAGGCGTCCACAGCCATGCCGGTCCATTAATACCGGACAGCCAGGGCCATTAGTGGCCTGTCAATATACTGTGGGCGGGCAGCAGGAAGGCAGACCCACACATTGTAGGCTATCAGGCATTTTCGCCAGCCCCATCCTGACACCATCTGGTTAAGGTCACAAGTAAACAACTACCTACTAGGTTATGTGGGTGAGACTTTGTCGTGTTCAGAAAAATAATTTCTCTGGCATTCAGGAATCCAGGACTATGGTTAAGACTAGTCTAAACAACGACAGTAACAAATAATGGTATTGGTAATTGTTTTTAGGATGGTTTTAAGGCCTTAGTGAGGCAATTGCTTTTTCTAAAAATGTAATACTTTTTGGGCAAAAGTTCATGTCAGTGTTTACATTTCAAATTGTCAAGAGGCAACAGAAATAGCTTCTTAGCAAAGAGCAAGTGTTCGCTAATATCTGTGTAAGAATTTAGTGTAATTATTTTCGACTAAAATCGTCTAGAGGATACTAAAATAGCTTCTTAACAAAGAGACATTTATTTCTCAAGCAATAGTGGGGATGGGAAACTGAAAACAATCTGATATTGGCAGAGCTTTAAAACACTTTCTTATTGGACTATTAACCCAATTTACAATGCGGTTCAAAGGTTCAGTCGTAACTGAACAGGCTGAAATTCAAGGCATTTGTTTTTCCAAACAGTGCTTACACAAACAGGGCATCATCATATTTGTCAGTGTTTTCTTTTTTTTTGTGAAGAAATTGCTGTTCCCATAAAAATTTTAAGGTATCTATGATTGGAAATATGTGTCCATTTTGGCAAGGAAATCTAACTGGGAGTGCTGACAGGCCTGCCTTCCATTCATGCCGGGGGTTTCAGGACATAATAAAGAATAATTAGCGTAGGTGGTGGCCTAGAAGATTCTTAAAACTTCCCACGTAGGTCTCATTAGGAACATTGAGTCAAGGCACTGGCTGTAAATTATTTGTAGAATAACTGGAACTAACCAAATACTGTGTACAAATATTTTGTGCATGTCAGCACTGCATGATAATGAGGTGGGGGGGGGGCATCATTTCATTACTATTTCATGTCTACATGACGATGTTCAGGTCTACTTCGGTCATTGCGCCCTGCTGTATTATTTAGCGTTCAGCCTGTATGCCCCTTCAAAAACAAACGTTATCCCTCCACCTTGACAGTTGACAACCAAAGATGGTAGAAAGTCTGAGATAATTGTTTGTTGCTTGTCACCACGTCTCGTGGTTTTAAAGCTGTTACCAAGATGTACATGCCAGCCGATGCAAGATGTACATGCCAGAAAAGTAGAGTTTTTACTCTGAATGGTTCCCTGAAGTAAAACTAAGTCATCAATGTCACAATCACCTGTAGGTCAACTGGGATAAAAGGCCGAAATGAAGAAAGGGGTTGGCGAAGTACCACCAAGAGGTGTAATCAAAGCGACAGGCAAAAAACCTAAAGTGGCCTCAAAAGAACCCAGTAAACGCCTCACTCATAGACGAGTCGCAGACATTTGTGGAATTCACTGTTAAAGATAGAGCTGTAATTACAATAACAAAAAGAAAGCCGCTTGATATTTCTTCATCCGGTCACTGCATGTGCTCAGGAATGAGAGTATTGAACAGAAATGCATGTCAATTGAAGTAGACATTGTGTTCTCTCCTGATTTGTTGTCTACCACTAGTGGTCCATTTTTTACACTACGTACAATTGTAGGTTTGCGGAAATGTACTTACAAAGTACAGGCAATTTCGATTCCAGTTCTTGTTACAAAGAATAATCTCTAAGTGCATTGGATAAGAAAACAGCAAAAACAAACATAACGAAGAGACAATTTACAACATAAATACATATAAATGGAGATTATGTCAACTTGACACTGGAACTGACACAAAGGAAAAGCAGACAAAACCAGGGACAAGGACAAGACACTGTTATCGACAGAAAGCCTTCCTATAGAGAATGGAAGTTCCCAACAGAACCACAGAGAAAGGACGTTACCAACAGAACTACAGAGAAAGGAAGTTATCAACAGAACTACAGAAAGAGGTCTTTCAGTGGGTTTTAAAGGAGCCCAGGGTTAATGCTGCCTAGAGGGCATTCCAGAGGCTGGGGGGGTGGTCAAGCTAAAAGCTTGATCTCCCACAGGGCCAAGCTTGTACTGGGTTCAAGAGGTGCAGCTCATCCTGTGGCACAAATTGGAGGATGCATTTTGGGATACAAAGGGAAATCAGACCTTTGAGATACAGAGGGTTACTCGGGAATACACAAAGTCGACAGCTGAGGTTCACATTAAAATGGGGAATGAGACGGGGAGGCATTGAGGAGACGCAAGGATGGGAGTGAAGGTGTTTCCACACACTCTTCACATCAGGATCCTGGCAGAGCTGTTCTGGATGTGTTGGAAAGCCTCAAGAAACACCTGTGAGGTATCCATAAGGAGAGTGTTGCACTAACAGCGTTCCAACCTTGAGGAGGTATGGACCAGCTGCTATGTACCAGAGAGAGGAAGGAAGTCTGGCTAAGTTTTGAACTAGATGTCAAAGTTCAAGAAGGAATTGCACTTTCAAAACAGATTGTCATTTTACCACAGGCCATTATATTTGACATTTTAGTCATTTAGCAGGTGATCTTATCAAGGGAAACTGAAAGTTAGCACATTCATCTGTATATAGCTAGTTGAAACAACCTCTCAAGCAAGTATTAGTACAAAAACTATCCTCAATACAGACATAAGTAAAGTCAGTGCACAAAGAAGAACAAATAGGAGGCATTGGTATAAGTACAATGTTGTGGGGATATTTTAGTCTCTTCAAAAAGAAAGGGTTTTAGATGTAAAAATTGACCACTTCATCTGCACTTGTCAGCATATGCAAGCTCCATTGCTTGCATATCTTTGTGGTAGACAAAAAAATATCTAGCTGTTAATCTAGAGTTGCAACCAAATCATTAAAAGAATCATCAATGCGCCTACTTGTGAAATAGGGTGTCGTCCTCAGAATTCGGGCCACTGTGATTACAAATTTTTTTACACTTTCCTTACACACAAATAAGCCTGCAGGTTCTCTAGCTAATATGGGTGCTTGCGCTTGTCTAGATAAGGTGGTTGTAGCAGTGTGATAAAGGCAATACTGGATAGAACCTAAAAGAACCTTTCTGCTTGCAATAATGATAATCCTTTTGGTTTTATTTGGCGCTAGACTTACTGTGCCCGAAAATAATCCTACAGCAACAAGAAGTGTGAATTGTTACATGGATTATAGTTAATTGACATTCTTTGTAGGATTTCATACATTTTTCGGTTGAAAAAATACAATAAAATCACATTTGAAATTTGAAAGTGGAAACTTGAACCCTTTTGAAACCTTGCAGTTCACATTCTGGCTCCTCAGTCAAATTCCAGCAAGAGCAATTCTATACATTTTTGCAATGGTATCTATAATGTTAAGAGCTCTAGCCAAAACTGATTATACCGGACCAAATTCACAGTTGGACCCTTAAGCGGAATATCATTCATAACAGACCATAGACTCATCATATTCAGAAATCCATTGTACTTTAATGACACGAGAATACAAAAATATTGTGACAGGACAAAACTGGAACGAAATATCTCAAATGAAAAACAGCCACACTGTCAGACGGTGATACAGAAGACATTGTTATAACAGCGGCTTGTAGTGCGAGAGACATCAACATCTTGGAATATAGGAGCACTTTAACATTATTCATATTCTCTGGGACGCCATCCGGTCAATATTGTGCAACAAAACAAAAAAAAACAACACTGTAAAATTTCACTGAAAATATGAATCTCCAATTATGCCTGAAGCCAGGCTGAAGAGATTCACTAACGTGACCAAATACATTAGTAATGTTTGTTGCAAGTAGGTTTGATTTATTTATACTATGTACACAGGGGACAGGAGGAATACTGCATGTGGTGGAAATATGAATTTAAGGCTTTGCTTGGTTGTCTTAAGATTAGAGTCGGACAAGAATTGTAGGATGTCGTGACCCATTTATGCTTTTTAAAATAACCACTGCCCGTAGACGGGGAGAGTAATTGCATGCCAGCAACATGGCTTTTTACTCTGACATGGTCATTGGGAGCTGTAGCGTCATTTCCCTCCATACGAAATTGGTGCTCGTTTTCTCACAGAACAGGGAAAGGGAATCAATGGCCGTAAGCCCCTTTATAGAAACATTTCCTCTCGCTCTTCATCTTAATAACAAGACGGAGGGCAAGATGGCGTCACGAGACGCACGACAAAATCAACCCCCCGCTTACGGGAGGAATTAAACTGAAATGTGTGTCGAATTAAGGTGTGTGTGTGTGAAAGTGAGTGTGGGAGGGAGGGGGGCGAGATATAGGAAAGAAACGGATTGTGTGTGCACGCGTGTGCTTGTATGACAATAAGGTGTGTGTGTGTGTGTGGGGGTGGGGGGGAGAAAACTAGGGGTGAGGCGTATCCGCGAGGGTGTGTGATTACACGCTCTGTCGAGAGAGTTTGCATTCGCGGACACGAGTGCAATAGCGCGGCGAAGGCGGTCGAAGCAGCTTGGAGAGGAGAGGGCCTTTATGACAACCCTGCACGCGCCCACAGCGACGCGCTGTCATCACACATAGAGGCGTGGAAGGTTACTCGTATTCATTGGTCTTTTCCCATGTCGGGAGTCTGTGGTACTGGACTAATTAACAGTCAATCTACACAGCACTCATAAATAACATTGCTTATAGGTCATGAAGATAAATACACACACTTAGTTGGTTAAATGGCTATCGTACATAAAGATACACACTACCCACACCTCCCGTGTGAGACCACAGTTCATTTCCTCCACGCGAAAGGAAAAAAACACCCACGAACCGGCATCAGGAAAACAGCGGGGGGGGCACGCGGGAATATTTACAGGGCGGCCGCCTGGATACGGAGCAGCCAATAAGGACAAGGGCTTTTTATTTGGCCTGGGTGGCACAGGAGACCACTCGAAAGGCCCTTGGAGCCCTTCCGCCTCCATCCTCAGCTCTGCCATCATAATTAGCGTCCAGGCAGGTCCTCGCGGCAAGCCGTATCCTATCCCCGTCCCCCGAACCCTTCATCAGTCAGATTACTGGGCATGAAATGAGTGATGATTGAGTCCAAATCATGATGGGCTTACCCATCCATATGTATGAAATTATGCAAAACAACTCCTGCATAACACTGGAATGCGGTGATTCAGCACGAGGGTACAAACATACACGACTTGCGGACACAAATGTGTTCAATCACGCTCAGACTCACTTGCTCAATAGGCGTTTGTCGATGCAACTTTACAGCAGCGTGGGACACTAATCCGTCAGTGGAACATATCGCGGGCGGGGTTAGCCCCTTAACCCTGTTTCATGTTCGAGCTGCGAGTCAAATTCGGTCAACTCAGAACCCGGGACACCAAAAACCCATAAGCCCGCCACGCTTGGAACTAATAGACCTAGCACATGGTCCGAAATATCCCTACAGTCACAGGGTTATTTCATGTGTTACAGTCCATTAACGAACAGCACACCAAGAATATATATATATATTTGTTTTAAAAAGGCATTTCGCCCTGTCATTTTTTTTTTATATGTAGACAGCATGGCAGACGGCCCACCTTATGGCAGCTCAGAACTGTGTTCTGGAAGAATTTACCAATTTTAGCCGCATTAGCATGTCTTATTAATGTTTGGGCTCAACTGGATTAATCCCACGAGTGCTCAATACCAGTCGGAAAATCAGGCCGTCTCTCCCTCTCATCCCTCCATGTGAGATAATGCAAAACACATTTATACTGCCTCGTCTGAATTAAACATGCGGGCCAGGAACAGTTTGTTCTGTTAAAAAACCAAGATGGTCAAATTCCGCCCCTGCTACTCGACTCCCTCGACTGTGGGCGGTGAAACGCCTTAACATTAAAAAGGCGGCCCATTGATCGACTTGGCAGGGAATTGGGAGTGTGTCCCCTTTTTTAGTGGGCAAAACCGACAGCCTCAGTGCCGGGCCGGCTTCCGTCTCCGGGTCGGCCCGTCTCTCGATCCGTCTGGTCTGGCCCGTCTCACCTCGACTCCTCCGCTGAATCGTGAAGACCCTACCGGCTAAGTAATTAGGCCATCTGCCGGGAGACAGGGTGGTCAGTCTCATCGGTCTCCAGGCGGACTAGACACGGCTACGCCTCACCGCAGGAGCTCGTCAGACCCTCGGCGCGATGGCGTAGTACGGCCCATTGAGTCTCCCCCAGGCTGGCGCCGAGCCCAACGTCGGACGGCGCCAGCCAACCCACTGCCCTCTGCTAAGCGCTGGCGACTCGACCGCGCAAACAGACCTTGGATATGTGAGCGCGAAAAAGCAAAAGCCAATCCGGCCGCGAGTCAGCGACGGCTGACTCGGAATGAACGTAGAAAGAACGTTAAAAGATTAAGCTGGAAAACAAAGACATCATGGACTAACTCAGTCTTTCATTAATACGAGCCATTAACGCCAAATATGGTTTAACAAAGCCTGAAGGCCAGAGCGTCTCAGTGATACAAACGCCTGGGATATCACACATTACACCAGGAATCCGTAGCGTTCCTTCCCCTGCTTCACATGCACGGCGCCCACACGAGGACATCTGGCGGCAGACATGGGCTTGGCGTGGTCGTCAACGCCTTGACCGCTCAACCAGGACGGCGATGTGGAACGGTTCATTTCCGTCCCGTGAAAGAGTCTGAGTGTTTGCAGTCCGGTGGATTAGCTGGCTACTAATGCAGTCACATGGACACAGCCCACATATCACTTACTAAGCTGAAATGAAACGGCGCAGTAAGCAGCACTGACGAGCTACATCGATTTATTTCAGGCTCTCTTTTTTTTATTTGGGGCTGACCAACTGACAAAGCCGCTTCTCCATCTGTTTCAGTTCCTTGTTTTGTTTTAGTTACTTCAGTCGTTGCATTTTGTGGTATAAGCGTAGCTGGTCCCAAAATTCATCAGAGGACGTGGTTGTCTGTGTTTCTGCGAAGGTGGTTGATGGTAGAATCCCCTCCTTCGTCATAGTTCCCTTCTCTCGGTCGACCCCCCCCCCCCCTCTCGCCACCAACTAGACGTAGATGGCAGTCCGGGAAATGACTGACCCGTCCCGCTGGGACTCCATGTCGTCATCCAGGTACATGCCGACCCCGCACATCTCGTCGTCGTGCCGGTGGATGTGGTAGGCGGGTGCCATGCCGACGCCAAAGCTGTCGTAGCGCTCCTCCTCCTCCTCCAGGCTGTCGTCGAGGGCGTCAAACTTCCTGCGCTCCGCCTCGTCCATCTCACTGCTCAGAAGGATGTCGTGGGCCGTGGGGGCAGAGCCCGGCGGGCCGCGGTGGAGGAAGTCGTTGCCCTTCTCCGCCAGTGGCCCGGGGTCGCTCTCGCGGTACATATAGACAGGCCCGTTGTTGGGCCCCGGGCCCCCATTCTTGTTCGCGGCTCCGCCAAAGAGGCGGACCTTGTTGCCGTAGGAGCCGGGCTCTCCGTTCCCGGGGTAGCCACGGCGCTGCCGGCGGCTGCAGGTCACCAGGACCGCGATCAGAGCGGCGACCAGAAGCAGGGCCAGTAGGCTGCCGATGATGGCCCCCGCCAGAACGCCCACATTAGACGGGTCCACTATGGCCTCTGCAGAGGGGGAGGACAAAGTGGAGGGAGACAAAAAAAATGGAGGGAGGAAAGGGAGGGGTGTTGTTGTTTTTAAATGGGCCTCCTTCCATAGGAGGAGCAGCGGTGTTCTTGTGAGTTGGTGTTGTAGCATTTTGACTAGGATTCAATCCTCCCCTTGGGTTGATCCCCCCCCACCTCCCCCAACTTCTAGCACGGTTGGTGTGAGCCAAGTTTGAACCGGTCCACTCTTGTTTCGGCAGAGAAACCAAAATAACGAGCGCATTTTTGTGACCCGCAATGTCACGAGTCCCGGTCCTGAGGTCACGACCGAGGCGTACATCGCAGAGACAACAACGGCATGATGGGAAACAAGAGATAGTAACAGAGAGAGGGACAGGAAAAGTGGTCGTCATGCATGAGAATGGAGAATGGACCGCACCGACATCGTCCGATAGGTCAGGTTGTTTTTACCGCAAACCCCTCCCACCCCAAAACCAGGAATTTGTCCAATGAAGATCTCAACACTTTCCCACAAGGCTAAACGAGGACATCTGCAGTTAGATCCATTACCGACCCATGACATCTAGGACGCCCGTGCCATGACACAGGGGGACGTTGGGGAGACAAGACCCCAAATTCTGTATCAAAACCTAGGGAAGGGGAGGTGTAACCAGCCAAAGCCACGGGACTTTGTGAAACTAGCCAGAAGATGGCTTGAGTAAACCAACAACCAAGGGGAAATTCGTATTGACATTATCCCAGGTAGCATACATCATGGCATACATCCATCAAGACTTGAGAGATTGCAGAACCAGCACAACAGCACATGCCTCCTGAACTGTCCTCTCTGTTTCGGGGGCCACAAGTGAACAGAACGGGCAGATGATGGTCCAGAACGGGAAAGGGACAAGGGAAAGCATGGCGATGCTGGCGGTGACGAGTCCAGACGCTCGCTGTACAGCGCGGGCAAGGCAGCGCCCGGAACTGGAAAGGTCCAATTATAACCTCCGCTTGACGCACTCGGGCGCACTTAACCGCTGTCTGCTAAAAGCCCTCCTGATGATGGGAGGAGAGAGAACGGCAGGCCGACCGCTCCGTCAACATGGCGACCAGAACACCTCGTCAACCCCTGCATGCACATTCATCTCACACCTCCCGTCCCGCGTGTCCCCCCCCCCCGTCCCCCAGCCACCCCACCTTCCCTGAAAAGTTCCAGTGTTTCCATGGCAATCTCAATCATTTCACCATCAAGTAGTCTGGTTGGAAGCGAGCGAGGCACTGCCTCAAATCATCCTCAATTCGCTCTCTCTCGCTATCCTTTTCCTTTCAGGCGTGTGGAAGGACACAAAAACTCTCGCTCTGACACACGCGTGAACACAAACACACACACACGCACGCACACACACGCACCTGCACACACGTCATTTTACTCCAATGTGTTTGTCAGTTACCTGCTGCCCAATTAAACCCCCTCCCTTACTCCGAGGACGAAGACACCCTTTAAGCGGAGAACAGCGAGGGGAAACTAAAGCAGGGAAAACATGTCTGGGTGGATAACGGTCACTGCCTCCCTCTTCATTTACCTCAACCTTTTTTTTTTTTTTTTTTTTTTACATCTCCTTTTCAGTGGAGTCGCACACTCCCATCCACCCACCAGCCCCTCACGCACACACAAACACACACAAACACACATGCACGAGGGCAAACTGTGCAGTCTTCTCGCTTTCCCTCTCGAACACAAACAGACACACAGTTCCCGCTCTCTCTTTCATGCTTGCTTTCTTTCAGGCACACGCAGACGCGCAGACACAGCTGTCCCTCTTCTCCAAATATAATTGAGCGCCAACGGAGGTGAGGCGCACCAGGAGGAGTATACCCCGGGTGACATCTCCATCCTCAGTCACTCTCCTCCCCATTCAGCGCACCCGCTCGCCAGCTGTAGTCTCTCTGCCGCGTTCGCACCGTCGGCAAGCACTCCGGAGGGGCCTGGCAGGCTGCTATCAGGAGTTGTCAATAAAACGCAAGGCGGGGGAGGACTGGCGCCGTTCCGAGTTCTCCTTTACCCGCTGACGAGCCGGCAAAAAAAACGTGCACTCTGAGGAAACGAGCGACGGGGCAAGGAGTTGCCGAGAAAACAAAGACTCGCTTTGCGCCGTTGTGCTTTTGCCGTCAGGCTGTAGGTCGCTACTTCAAACGCATTGGGTTTGGCAAAGCCTTAGCGCGACCGCACGAACGTGACTGGGTTACTGCCTAGACACCGGCAGTCGGATTTAGCCTAGCGCATTTCCCTTTGACGCCGATGTTAGAGAGCATACAATTTATACATTTGTTAAAGCTTTCTCAGGTCAATTCATACTGTGACTCTTTTTCTTTCGGCAAATACAAGACTGCCATTCTCTGCTCTGGGACTGATGTGCTGAGATTGCGTCATACACAGGCAACCACATTTATGTTGTACAAATCTGCCCAAAAAATTCAAACCAGACTTCCACTGTTGACAGAGATCAACAAACCAGCACATAGTGAACAGCATTAGGTTTCAAAATTTGTGATTTTGCAGTTCTGTGACTCATTTGTGGAAGGAAACTTAGGTTTTGTGGTTTCAGTTTCAGTCTTCCAGAACAGAGTGAGGAGGCCCCAATGCTGGCGTAGAGGGGGGAGAAAGCAATTGCAGTACTAGGAATTAGGAATGAATGGCTTCCATCGGCTCCTCAATGACTAATGATGGGGGATTATTTAGACAGATAGTCATCTAAACCTCTAGTTAATTGAAAGGTAGCTTCATGACCTTGGAGGATTTCCAGCCCTACGAGCCTCCAGCCTCACACAATGCAGAAAAAAGGGGGGGGGGGGCGTGTTTGTCCTGGGTTAGGCCAGAGGATTGGATTTACAAGCTTGGAGAAATTTGAAAAATGACAAAGCACCAGGCACAAAATGGCAGTGTTTAGCGACTAATGAAATGGCAGAGCGGTCAGGCTTAGACATTATCATTCAAATTGAAATGCGGTTGGGTACCGGACCAGGCAATCACTGCACTTTGTTGGGTCTGTCAGAAGCCCTGCGGTGGAATGCCAGAAGCGTATCATTCTGTCGCTCTTTGACATCAAACCGCTGGGGCAGAGTGGGATTGAAATTGGGGGCGGTCTGTCCAGAAAAGTGTGGCTGCAACTTGAGCCAGGATTGGTGGAATGGGGGGGGGGGGTAGGAGTAGAATATGACATGCAGAGTCAGATTGAAAATGTTGCCCAAGTTCAGGGTAGAAAAGCATAAGGTGGTTTTTCACATTTCAATGAAACCATCAAAGTATTCCTGGACCGAACCAACATATTTCCATCAGAAATATGTATATAAATTGTTAGATCCTCAGTCATACAATCCTTATTTCGGGTTTCTAGAAATTATTGTCCCTGGCAATGAAATTGGTGCAGGGACCGCGTTTCATTCTCTGCCCATCCACAGAGACTTCACACAAAATCTCTGATTCTATACTGGTCCGATTGTTACCAAAATGTGGCTGATGGATGTGCTTCCCCATAGAGATACAGCATCTACAAAATGGTGGTGCTAATGCAACCCATTGAAAATCCAGACACAGCAAGATTATTCTTCTATAACATCCTCTCCATAAATGGCTCATGGGGTTATGGTACAATTTGGTACAAGACCTATTTTTATGAGATGCTAGAAAATGGAAAATTTGAAACAGGCAACTGACACGTATCACATTAAATGTGTATTGTATGAGACACACTTGATTGAGGTTCCCTAAATTTGTGTGTGTGTGAGGGGGGGGGGGGGTGGTTGCTGTGACAGAGCATTCGGTTTCCACATAGAAGTTAGTGAAATAACAATTATCTATTAAATCACTAGACGGGGAATACCAGTATAAGCTGATGATGCTGCACTTGCGCTTGCTCAAACGTGTTCTCCCTGAGTGAGAGACTTGTGAACAATTACTTCATGCTATTCATAAAATGAGACAAATTGTAGATACTCAATGTTATTACCCTTTAAAAATAAGATACACCTCTGGCACTGATTAACCCATATGCACACACATTTTGATGTGTTTATGGACAAAGATTGCTACAGGAAATGTTTCTCTGCTCAATACCAAGAACTAAATGCATATACATCCATCAAGGATAATTCTATTGTTACAAAATGTTGTGTGAAACACATCTTAAACATTATTAAGGCTAAACACGGTCAAATACATTTATATATCTATTACAGACTGTTGCTATAAAGTGTTTAGGTCTATTGAATGGTTTGAGGCAGAGTGTTTGTATTTGGCACACATGCTCAAGGATTTAAGTTTCAGCCACCAATCAATCTTTAAAGCTCCTTCAAATCGTATCTAAGAGTCTTGTTAGGTAGAAAAAATGCATGCCAAAATCTTGTAAAAGTCTGGGGGATTATTCTTTGTGGCCCACGTCTTTATGCCAGGGGCCAGGGCATTAGGTAACATTGGACAAGTTGGGTGAAGCACAGTGTCTCCAGTATATCTAGTGTCATTGGAGGTGAATGGGCAGATGTTCAGCATGGATAACTTCTAAGTTGTACCTTCCCGCCAGGCTCTCCATAGGGCAGGCTTAGCCTCTCTCTGACAGCCGCCGAGCGTTTTCTGATAAGCCACCGTGGCCAGGTGCCTGTTTCGCTCTCTCTCATTAAACTCCCTCACAGAGAGGGAACTGCACTGTCTGGCATTCCAGCTAAACCCACTTAACATGGCCACAACAGAGGTGGGAAGCAAAACCTGCTCAAGCTAAACAGACCAAATGAGAGATGACAATAAATTAAAGAGGAACTTCCAGTGACCTCTAGTAAAACCGACCTTGAGAACAGCATGACAACTAAAGCTACAGAAGGGTACTAGCCCCCGGGTTTATGTCAGCAGCCATTTTAGGGCAGCTTTTTTCTCTCAGCTAGAGTAGTTTATAATTCAGTCCGCATGTAGGTACAACAGTGCTTGTTGAAGGTAGTAGCTAGAAAGTGGGGTGTCCCTTTAAAATGTTATTTTTTCAGTGAACAATGACAATGAAGCAACGCACCTAGCCAGCTGGACCACCCTAAAAGGAGTGGGAGTCTGGAGAGACAAGGGGTCACAAACCCCCTGCCAGGCCTGTGAAAGGGCTTTGAAAGTCTATCAGGAGTCATCCCAAAGTTCTCTGGTAGTTTTTTCAACCCCCTCTCCCTCCCCACCTCTCCCAAACTCTCCACATGCTGATGGCTCCTTCTGGTGCCATGACGACAGTAACACCACCTCTACCAGGGCCTCGGTGAAAGGGTGTTGAGAGAAAGAGAGGAAAATGGTCCCTGTCAGCGAAACATTGCTCTTTTACATTTGAGGACATCGGTCACATGATAGCAAGCCCGTTTAGAAAACGGAGAGGAACATCAACTTCCACTTTGTGCCCGCCATTTTCGCCAACCCTCTTTACGATCCCAACCTCAAAGGGGTGTTTCAATTCCACCCCCAGACAAATGGCCCAGAGCTTTTATCTGAAGATAAAGGGAACAGAGAGAGCTTTTAAAAGGTTTCAGGAGAAGAAATTAGGCGAAGTGATTGTGTTTGGGCTACAAAGTAGTCACAGTTAGAAGGGGGGGGGTGAAAATCGACTAAAGTCTGGCACCATCGCTTCGATTCAAAAAGGGTTTTTTTTCTGCACACAAAACTCAAACTGCTGTGAGATAAAACACTCTTTATCTCCAAGGACAAAGCCAAGGACCAGTTGTTTTTAACCAGGTACTTGCAACGATGCGCTGGTGGGGCTGATTTTGCCGTCCTAAGACAAGAGGCTTACTTCTTGCCAATCTCCCACACGTTCCAGCAGCGCGCGCCTACACAACAGCCCTGGTTTATCGCAAAGACAATTCCAAACCTCTGAAAGGATTCCCACGGATTCTAAATGTGGCTTTTGCATTGTCTTTCCTGAGGACAAGTGTTAACCGCACGGATTCCACTGATCCAGAGGAGCCACCCGTTTCAGACCACACCGAATCCACAATGTAGTAAAGCAAGAAACCGCCACCCGAGGCAAGGCGAGCCAATGAACGGCCGTGTTCACCGGATCAACGCGGGAAAGCATGAGAGCATAGAGAGAGAAGAAGTGCAGCAAACTGTACATCCAAACGCATCCACTTGAAATGGGGATAGATCAGTTGAAAGTGCATGCAGAGGAATAAGAGACTCATTTGAAGTAGAAAAGAAAAAAAGAGGCAGAGCTCTACACTAAGGATGTTAGAGGGGAGAAAACAAATAGAGATCTACACTGAGGGTGTTAGAAGGGAGAAAAAAAGAACCCGGCAAACTGGCTCACACCGACTGATTTCCCGCATTAATGAAAGAACCCTTCAAAGAACCCCCCTAAAAGCAAAAAACCTTTAACCAGGGTTACCCGCACAGCAGAAAGCTGCGAGCAAATCTGTGAGAGAGTTAGTCTCCGACAGCGTCAGTGATGGAAACGACCAGCCTACTGCAGCTCCCCAAGTCTCGTCCTGATCCCAGTGTGTTCATGCATGTGGTTCAGGCGTGCGTGTTTCTGTCTGTTTGTGTGCAGAAAAATCTGAGCTTGTTTGCTGTATGAACCTTCTCAGGCAGGAGTGTGCGCGCGCATGACATGGGTCTGTGTATTCGTGAGATTAAGTGGGAGACGCTATCACATGCTCCGCGGGTTTGACTCACCGATGACCGCGGTCGTGACCTGGTGTTTGCCCACTCCCAGCCGGTTCTTTCCCTCGCACACGAACGTGGTGTTAACCGCCTCATCCACCTTCCGCACGATCAGCTTGTTGGCGTCGATCTGCACCGTGTCAGGCATCGGCCCAGACACGCTATATGTAGGAGTCGCGGGAGGGGGCAAGAGAGATAGGGGGAGAGCGAGAGGGAGAGACTAAATGACTTGGAGGAAGCACGGCCGCCTGAACAGTCCCCGTCCTGTTCAATATTCAGAACATCAACCAGACGAGGAGTCCGCCTGCAACAACAGTCAATCTATCGAACTGCCATCTGTCCACCACAGCGAGACCAAACCAGGAGCATTGTGGGCAATCAAGGAGAACCCCCCCCCCCCACCCCACCATGGATGAAAAGATGGTTATCTTTTCTGTTTAGCTGCGGCAGAGATACTTGTATTCCCCCATTAGCGGACCAGACAAGCTGCTGGGCCCCAGAGGAGGCAAATATTGGTACTCCAGCAGATCAGATTGGAATTCTTAATTGACTGTTTATGCCTGACTGACTCCTCCTGTTGTTTGTGGCAGACAGGGGAGGTGTTAGTCTCCAGTCATTCTCTCGTCTTAGGGTGAATTAAGACCAAAAGCCTGGGGTTGCTCAAAAACACTAAATAACTAGTATTTAGGTGGAGTCTTGTATTTTTCCTAAGACTGGGGGTTATTCCAGACGCATGGAAAAACCAATGGGAGAACTGATATCCCAGTATTCAAGGACAGCTTTGGGAAATATAATTGCTTTCTGACAGACTGCAGCAACATCAGGTGTACTGTACTTCTGTCAAGAAAGACAAGCATGAAGTAATGCGCAGAATAAACACTGGTGCTCTGGACAATATTGCAAAATTTCTGAAAGCAAAATTCATGCATATAGGCCTTTAATTTGACTTAAGTCAGGGGAACACTCCTCAAGCCTGCAGGGACAGACTGTGCATGGGTATGGATACTTACGCTGACCAGGTGACTGCAGTAGGGGGAGGGTTGCCTTCGGCCTGGCAGGTAAGAACAGCATCAGTCCGACCCATGTACCAGTTCTGATCATAGCCATCAATAAAAACGTTGGGAGGATCTAAAGACAAAGAGAAAATATGCACAAAAAGGGGGAGTGAGAGAATGAATGAGAAAGAATGAAAGAAAAAAAAAAAGGGAAAGAATGAAAGAGAAACAAAGAAAGACAAAAAAACAAGAATGAGGAAAAACGAAAAAGCATAAAAGAGAAAGAAGGAGAAGGAGGGGGGAGAGTGTTACAGTGACTCAGAGCGACCATGTGAACGCTGATAACCTACTGGGGTGAAGGGGCTTTTCACATCGAGAGTTGACCTATAAAGCGCGAATGAGACGGAAATCTAGCGCCACAGGACTAAAGAGATGTGACTGGGAACGATGCCTCACACAAGGTAAAAACAAACACAGGACCGGCTCCAACCTGGCTTCTGACACGGAGGTTGTGGAACCTGGAGACCTGAGATCAAAAGTCTCTTCAGGGGCCCTACGGGTTTCTGAGCCTGCTGGTTTTCAGTTTCGACCTGCTAGAGAAATGCACCCTGGTCTAAACCAATCCGTAATTACAGAGGGATATTTGGTCATCACTTACACTCGACAGAGAGCTTCACGGGAAAGGACTGAGGCTGTCCCTGGGTGCGCTGGCTGATGATGCAGGTGATCTCCTTGCCGTTGTCCGAAGGCTTCGGCACTAGCATGTAGTCACTGATCACCGTCACCGTGAGGTTCGGCGCTCGGCTGATAGTTGAGTTCTCGCGGCCGTCGAGTGACCCCACCCAATTCATGCTCGCCGCCGGCTTGCCATCGGCTGCTATGCACCGGGCCACGACCACCGGCTTGTCGTCGGAGCTGGCTTGGACGGTCACGGCGTAGGCGGAATTCTTCGGCTTAGCTGAAAAGACAGGACGGATGGGTGAGCTTGTTGTTGCGTAGACACGGAAAGTGTCTCTTCGAGGGTAATGAAAGACACAGTGCAGCACAAAGGCAGCAAGCAGTGAGGCCCGTGAGCGGGGAAAGAGCGAGCCGATCGATGCCGGGGGCTTAACAAGGTGAGTGCATTGGAGCTAATGCATTTCGTGACACTGCATTCATTTGAGGACACTATTAGTCACAGCTCCGGAGACCCTCTCTTAGCGGCGAGCAATTAGACTGACACACAGAAGCACCAGCTGCTGCTTACCGAGCATGACCAGATTGGTGGTGCCTTGCGCGTTGCCGATCGGGTAGGTGGCATACTCGCACGTGAAGCGCCCGGCATCGGACATCTTAAGGTTGGTGATGGTGATGGACGGGTTGTTCAGGGTTCCGCTCAGGAAGCTGACACGCCCGTTGAAGGGCGACGACGGGAAGCTCTCGCCGTACGTGGGATGAAAGACGGCAATGTTGTCCCTCTGGCCCTCCACTGGCTCCCATATCCACGACACCTGGAATCACAAGACAAAAGGTGGACGACGGCTCTTCCAACCCAGAAGCAAGTTACCCTTCAGCAGCTTCCTTTCCTTTTCATTTTCCGATTTCCTAGGAAATCAGAGGGCGACATTCGTCTACCGCTGCAGCCAATGCAGACAGGCTCTCTTATCACGTGTTAACTGGCTACCTGCGTGAGTTTGGTTGCTCCTCCATCAATGAACTGACAGCGCAGGTCGACCGATCCATTGGGGTACGCCTCCACCTCTGGCGACACCTTCACCCGCTGACATGAAGCAGCTGAGGAAGAGAGATGGACAGGGAGGAAAAGTGTGAGGAGAGGGAAGATAAATATAAGATATAGGGTTAGAAAGAGAGTTGGAGAGAGATAGAGAAATACATAAAAATGCATTAACACCATTGTCCTGTCAACATCTGCTGGTGTCACTGGCTAATAGAACATCGACCAACCCCCCACCCCTGGTTCCACGGAGAGCCCGGTACATAACAGAGATTGATCACTACAGCGTGATGCCTGCCAGACCGTCAAATGCTGGGCAAAAAAAAAAGAAAAACATTGCCTGAGTGTGAGCGGATGTGCATCCGACACTGTGAGCGCGAGACCATGAGTGCTTGTGTGCGCGTGTGTCCGTTTTTCTGGGAACTGCTAACGTTGAATGTTGAGTGAGTGGTGGAAGTACAGTGTGAGTGACTCAGCCATTGAAGTAGAATCCCCCCCCCACAGGGAGAGAATGGGAACGGGGCTGTCAAACCGGTTCTACAACAAGTGGCAAAGAATTAAACCACAGGAGAGTTTGTCTAGAGCCACGGTGTGGTCACACACCCAAACCGAAACGACATACTAATCAGAGGGTTCGAAATGTCACATCAAGTATCAGACCACTAATGACGGCCTACAATGAAAGCTCTCTGACGCCAGTCGAATTGGTCCGGCTGGCCGTACCAGGAGGCAAAAGAGCAGAGGGACTGGCGAATGTCATCACTTTCGGCATGCCAGATCAAGCCTATTTTTATTTACAAGGCATCGAAACAGAAGTCTCTGTCTTTCCCCATTCCACAATGCACGCCAAGTTCCTGTTCAGTTGATGGAATTCCTTGATTTCCGCGAAACCAAAGTATGTCCTTCGAATAAACGACGAGACAAGACGAAAGTGAATTACCGGTCATGTTCTGCAGCGCTGTGCATGAAATTCCCGGCATGGGTGTAGCCTTGAACTGGTGCCGTCTTTACGGCTAAGTAGCCATGAATAGACGGCATCCCACTGGCTTCCAGGGATTGAAGGCGGGTTCAAGATCTCTAGCGCTTTCGTTCAAAACGCTTTGACGTGAGCTTTGAGCGGGCAACCACGTTGGCGCCCTTCGACGAAGGACGAATCCCTTTGATAAACGCTAACATCCGGCATCCAACTCAGCGCACCCTTGCGTAATCTGCTCGTCTGTGTTACAAAGGAGGAGATGTGCTTCAGCTCAGTACAGTCTGACAGACACACATCTTATAGGAGCAGAGAAAATACACGCAGGCTAGATCAGTAGGCCTGCTTCTTGCATTGTCCGTTACTTCATGAACAATGTATCAGCTGTTTTTCACGTACTTGTCGGAAAAGATCTCGCCTTCAATCGTGCATTAGAACCATTAGGGATCAATTGGAGTTGATTGTGGGCAAGCGTCACGCGGCTCATTCAACAGGTAGACTTCTTAATAATCAAACTTGTGAAACAAAGCTAAGCCCATGAGGTGTACTGACCCAACGCTGAATGCATCTTCCGGCTGGTAAGCAGCCCTGAGCAGGAGAGAAAATCTAATTAACACTGCAGTCCTAGTCGCGTTATCCACCCTGGCGACGGGCAATTTACAGATTTCACGGATGTACGTCAGGATGTATCCAACTGCCTGACTGGTTTTTACTAATGCTCACCTTGTATGGACAGTATTCATGACAGGTTTATTTGTTAACTTCATCAAAGCCATGTCGGCCAAAGTGAATGTAAGATGAGAGAAAGCTGTCCAATTAGAAACATATTCAAGGACCTCATACGCCTTGGAGGGTGGCAGTTTCAAAAGCATGATCGTCACTGCGCATAGAGCGCGCTCGACAGAAACATCCCAAACTTGCAAATGTGTAGTTAGTCAAGCGCAAATGTGTAATTACTGATGTTTCTGCAAGAATGCCGCGAACGTGGCTAGTAACGGGAATAGGAAGGAGAGCAAACAAAATAATAAGGAGAGTTAAGGGAGAAGGGGCGTGGCTGGAGCCTCTCAACGAATGGTTGTCTCATTGCAGACTGGACTGGAGACAGAAGAACAGGTACCGGTTCTGGTTGAGTGGTCAGGCAAACAAAATGAAGAAAAACAGAATGAGGGGAGGGAGTGACAGAGAGACACACAGAAAGAGAGAGAACATGAGATACATATAGAGTAGAGATTACTGATAGTATGGGGGTGGTAGTAGTTTCACTATGGTATTAGTAGAGATGGTAGTTTACTAAAAGTAGGTGGTGGTGGTAGTGGTTTATTTATGCTAATAGTAGAGGTGGTAGTTTACTAAAAGTAGGTGGTGGTGGTAGTGGTTTAATTATGCTAATAGTAGAGGTGGTAGTTTAATTATGGTACGAGTGGTGATAGTTATTGCAGTAATAGTGTTTGTAATTCTGTTATGAGGGTGACAATATTAGTTGAAAATGAGTGATGCCTGAGTTACTTTTTTATGCCAAATTCCAACTTTGATGTCTAACAGGATGGGAAAACTAAATATTAATTAAATGTGTGCATAAAGTACCCCTTGGGGGAAGCGAATACAAAAAAAAAATACAACTTCTCACTAATGACATGTTGAAAAAAATTAAGCAAATTAGAGGCGTTATGGATGTTGCACAAAACAGATAAGCTCATTGAGGAGCCTGAACCTATTAGAGAAAGTCTCAGGCCATTCCAAAGAAAACACTCAATCTTTATGAACAGATTTTCCAAAGTACTTCAGAGAGGGTAACTGTCCACTAAGGATGCAAGACCCTCGGTTGTGGATGTTACAGGCTGAAGTAGACATTAAATAACAATGTCATGATTAAATATTTCAGAACACTTTATTTGGAATGTTTTGCAAACCATCAGCTGAAGGCCCTGTCCCTAAGGATTGCATAATTACAGGTGACTTGGACAGTACACAAGACCAGCCAGCACAACCTTAAAGGTTTTCATCAATTCGTATTCAGAATAAACCTTAACCAGTTGAGTAAAAAATAGAAGCCATTTGAAATGTTGCAACCAAACACTGTATACACAACTTGAATTATAAACACTCCTTTTGGAACGGTTCACCATTTCCCAACACCAACACGGCAAAAGGATGTCACCTTGCCAGTATCACCTAGTGATATTCAGGGAAACGGGAAGTGCGGAGTGTGTCTATATAGTCTAGTTAAGGAAGGGAATGTCTACACAATGAAAACGAGGGGTTCCTCAAGTACTGGACATATTTGCAGAAGACTTTTTACTCATCAACAGAAGCCTGTGTACATGTCTGAGACGATACCCAACCACTTGTCCTTCAGCACAGACATCATGACACTCAGCACAGCCTGTATATTCCAACCCACTTGCCTGTTTATTTTCAGGCTCTCGGTTTACTCTGCTTCTCCTGCGGGAGGAGGCAGAGGGGAAAACCGACGACGTGTTGTGGAAAGTAACGGGGAAACCCAGCTGTTGGTTCCATTTTCACATACGAGTCATTAAGCACTTGGTCTTATCCGGACTGACCTACGGTTGGTGCATTCATATATTTACAAGGGACAAACCCACAACTCAGTAGAAGTACACTTAACTTATTGAAGTAGCCAAGTTAGAGCAATACATTTCCACTGCCCTATGAGCTCTCACAAATGTGTTGGCTAGGCAACCTAGGCTATTGCATTCCAAATGACAAACATCAAAAAATATTTTTAAATAACTAATAACTCTATGTAAACAAACCTACATGCGAGGATCCACAAATAGGGTAGACATGCCTGTTCCAGGCTCGTCTTTCCCCCTGTCAAGTCCAGCATGGGGTCTCCAGTCAGAAGAACAAATAGCCCACATCATCAATATTATGGTGGGGAAACTGTTGCACGGTGTCTCAAAGTACTCCGCTGTTTCAAGGTGTTCAGCTAACCAGAATGAGAAGCAGAGTCCTAGATCTGTGAAGCAGAACAAGAGCTGCTTCACAGCTTCGGGGTAAAGAGAGATAAAAGACACCTTCACTCCACATCTTCAATGACTAAACCTTCACATGCCAAAGTCATTTCAGGTTTTTCCTTTGCACATAACTTGTACCGTCCTGTACAATAAAGGTCATTTTGTGTATTCTCTTGGTTTTTCACTTCACTAGTAAGAGGCGTTTTATGTTAGACTTGACGACTGCTAATTTACAGCCTTTTCTTTCAATTTCCGTGGTTATAGATGCGGTAGGGCACATTGTGGGGCCATAAAGTGATCTACTCAGGTTTAGAGGCACTTTGTGTCTAAATGAGGGCCTATAAATAAACATGGATTGCGGAAGTAACGTTAGCCACTACATGAGTGATTCACAGGTCAACAGAAGACACCCGAGAAACAAGAAAACGGGAATAACATCAGTCGAAGAAGTTAACGTTTAGCCTACAATTACATAACTAGCTAGTAAATGTACAACTGCACAGTGTATTCGCTGATTTACAACACTTACACTTCGTAGCCACAGGATAGCAATGTTTTAAATAATGTGGTTGTTTCATGTCATTTGTTAGGGTGTAGGAGGTTTGTTTAAACATTAAGAGATTGTTTGTGGAGGCTTTTTACAAAAAGGATTGACAAGCCTACAGGGGTGGTAGCAGAGGACTGTGTTACCCTGTTCTATATTTTACACCAAAATAGACGGAAGATGGAGAGGATAGAGTGCTGCTGTGTACTTTAGCCGAAATGTGTCAAACGCACACGAAATGAGTTGGAAGGAAAGGCACTCCAACGTGCCTGCCACTCTTCCTGTGACCCCTGTTGGTGCAGTGATAACATCTCTGCCATATTAAAGCGGGCTTCCTGTGTGAGCCGGCCCATTCATGGCCCTCTGCCCCCTCCCTGTCCTCCTCTGAATCCATTATCTCGGCAGGTACACTGATCACAGCCAAACGGCCACGCTGGAGGATTAGGACATGGCAGCTAGGGTCGTGGCCCACCCCCGACCCCCTCTCTCTGTCCTCCCCCCCCCCCCCCCCCCCCCCCCCCCCCCCCCCCCCCCCCCCCCCCCCCCCCCCCCCCCCCCCCCCCCCCCCCCCCCCCCCCCCCCCCCCCCCCCCCCCCCCCCCCCCCCTCCCCCCCCCCCCCCCCCCCCCCCCCCCCTACGTGTCTGTATCTACCTCTCCCTGTGCCTGTATCTCTCTCACCCTGTGTCTCTCTCTTTGTATGTCTTGTTCAAACAAACACACAACACCGTAACACAGAGAGAGCGGAGAGACAGAGAGAGACAGACGCAGAGAGAGAGAGAGCCTCCAGCTGTTTCTCCTCACTCCCCTGTCCATCTGACAGACATTAAGCAGACTGATCCTCTCAACTCAGGCTGTCACTGACTGCCGGCTAGCTCTCGGTCTCTACCACCCTCCCCCCTCCCACCCTCCCCCCTCTCTCTCGGTTTTCTTCCCCCTTCCTCCCCACCACATCTCTCTCTCTTTTTGTCTTTATCTCAAGGTCAAAACAGTGGTGCTCCCTCAGCTCCTCTCTCAATCCCTTTGTCCCCACCTGGCCCTCTTTCATCTTCATCAGGTATCGGTGTGTCTCTGTTCATCTACCTCCATTTCACCTTCTTTTCCTTTCATCTCCCGGGGTGAGTCCCAGTGAGGCTCTCTTTACAGCCAAGGTCTCTTAAACCTGATTCCTTTACGGCCTCCCTCCCTTATCACTGCCTCCCACTTGATCCCACCCCCTTCGTGCTCCTCTTCAGACAACCTTCATTTCTCGACGGCGCCTGCCCATGCTACACATGCTGTCAGTGAGTCCGTGTGTGTGAGACAGACTGAGAACATCAGAAAGAGATTACATTTGTGTGTGAAAATGTGTGTCTGTGTGTGTGCCTGTCTGTGTGAAAATTAATTGAAGATACTTGAAAGAAAAGGATCAAGAATTTGAGTGTGTGTATGTGTGTGTTTGTGTGTGTGAGTGAGAGAGAGAGAAGGAGAGACAGAGGAGAGAAAATGAAATGTGGATATGTAAAACAAAAGGATCAAGAATCGGGATGTGTGTGTCTGTCGGTGCAGACGAGCAAATGGGCGTGTGTAAGACAAAATAAATTGTGGGGATGTAAAACAAAAGGATCAAGAAATGGTGTGTGTGCATGCTTTGGTATGCATGCGTGTAAACGTGTGTGTGTGTGTGTGTGTAAGAGAGAAAATCCATCGGGAATATGTAGAACAAAAGGCTCAAGAATTGGTGTGTCTGTGCCCGTCTGTCAGCATGCAGGACTGGCGATTGCTAGATCTGCATAATATACAGTGTGTTCAGCCAGAGTGATGGTCCCCGAGAGGAGCCCGCGTGATTCCGCCCTCCCTGGAATGGCTCTTCAATCACAAGACCACAGCTCCACTGCCTTCCACAATAAATACGGGATTTAAAAAAATAAATAAAATCAAGAGATAATATAAATGTACAGCCATTCCATTGAGATTCATGTGAGCCCGCTTCCTCTCACAAACCTCTCAACGCGCCTGCTAAAAGCTCCCTGTCCGCTGTACAAAACGCTGCACGGAGGAGTTAACAGCCTAGTCATTTTGGGCGACGGACACGCGCAAAAACAAACAAAAAAAAAAAATGTTTTTCTTTTTTTTTTTGACGTGCACAAGTGAGGATGTAGGCCGTGCGCGGCTGGGATAATAAGCGCGTTTGCGTACTGTTCTATATCCAATTATTTGATCTTTCCTCTTTGCAGAAGCCCAAACACAGCCCTGCAGACAGCCTCTGCGCTCTGACTGGTTAATAATTAATCCACCTAGTTAAGAGGAGAGCGCACTGCTCTTATTGAATTATTGACAAGAAACATCTACACTGCACCTGACCTGGGGGGGGAGAAACCTGTGAGAAGGAGATGGCGGGGGGGGGTTAAGGCGGTAACATGGCATTATTTCGTTGGCTTGTCTGCGCTTTGTTTGGCACGTACTTCCCAGATTCTGTAATGGGGCAGCGATATTCATTGGAACGCCGTTACAGTCAGCGGCTTGTCTGAGAGCTCTCGGCACTAAGACTTCATGTTGGCGTAGGGGAAGAAACGCCAGATGAATGTCAGCCGACATAAAACGGCACTTAGGGCTAATTGAGTCCAGTGGCAGTGTCGCGCCGTCTGCCGAACATCAACGGAGAGGCAGAGAATCCTCAAGCGTAAAACGTTCGGAGGTGACAGGCCTGTCGAAGGGACAGAAGTTTTGCCTCCCACAATTGCAACAACTATGGGAGCGATAAAGCATGCAAAGAAAGAAGGCCCTCGTTTGACATTTTACGGTGTTAGGACATGTCTGCCTGTTTTCTTTTGCTGGAGAAGCCCAAGCTTACCGCATTACCACACGTCAGACGCATAAAAGAATTGCCACACCACCGCAATTACACGGCGCCCACTCGGGTTCCTTTGCCAGAAAAGCCTAGACTACAAGACCACAAGCTCCAAATCCCACAATCCATCCAAGAACTACATTTCCATGGAATCCCACCCTGGCCAGTACATTATTTATAAAGACATGTATATCTCTGCCGGCTGTGGTGTAAATCCACCATGTTCCCCGAGCAAGCTTCATATAGCTACTGTGAAATACATGTCATGGTGTTAGCGGTCGTTACACCTGAAACTGCATTATATTACCAGAACCACGGCGGAAAACAGTAGCAGAGTGCCAGGAGCAGAGGGGGGAAATGGGAGGCATCTTTCCCTGGGTCGAGAGCCGCAGCGTCCACACTTGAAGTCAATCGTGACAGTAACAATCCACCGGACGCCGAATTACAGGGGACGTATCGACCGCAACGAGAGGCTTAATCAGAGCACGCATTACAGACCAATCGCTCTCCGGCGCCGATGAAAACGTGCCTGTGCAAGGCCTGTGCAAACACAATGACGCGGGTCTCTCAGAGGAATAATTAGCCGTGCTCAGACTGCATTTACACCGCACCGCATTGTAACCGTTCAGACAGTAACCCATTAAAAAGGCCGAGCAACATACTGCAGGTTGTGCCAGACTCATCTTCTCAATTGCCCGGGTTATTGATTTTGTATAATGTTCTTATCTGGTGGGCTCTGTAGACTGTAAGGCTCCATTTGGAGGTGTCAGGTTTTGTTTATTCTCCTGCTTTAGAGTAAGCCACAGGCTGATGGAGGAATAAGAGTGTGAACACTGTATCGCAGATGATAGGCTCCGTGAGGTGGAGATATATAATTTTATTTTTTTAAATATGTGTTTATAGTAATCCGGGCAGATATTACAGCTCAAACATCGCTTAATTGCTTTTTCTTGCGGAACCCAAGGGATCCACAGTTGGAGGCCAGCGCAGGAACAAGCGAGGATTCCTTGTGGCATCGTGCCAGCGGTGAGAGAGATACTTCACCTGACACCGTCTCCGTTCACCCTCAGCGGCTCGGCGAATGAGATGCGAGCCGGGAGCCCGCCCCCCCCCCCCGGATGACGTCATCGGTTAGCCCGCCGAGCACCCGTGACGGCCAGCGCTTGCGGATGGGGGGGGGCGTACGCTGCGGTGAATGTCAACACCTGCAAGCCTGGCGGGCACACACACACACCGTCCGGTGGGCCCCTCCTTGCCTTTTGCAGAAGGCATCGGAAAACCTCCGGCCAGGAATCCGAGCCAACCTGGCCGAGGCTTATCTGTCAGGAGTTCTCACTCCGGGGCGGTAAATCACAAACGCACAGGGGAGGATACGGTGGCTGAAATCATGACGGCTTTGTGACATAAGTCCTTCAATTAGCTGGCTTGCTGCTTTTCTGCCCGATTGAGGGATTCACACTGATTAAAGCCCCCAGATCGCTCATCTCCGGCTGCTGGGCTGCGGGCCGCGCTCTCCTGTTGATTACATACATATCTGTCGTTCCTCTGATCCCCGGATTTCCAGGATCACGGGCGCAATCTGTCAGGTGGCTGGGGCATGGGGGGGGGGGGGGGACTGATGCGCGACATGCAGGAGAAATCTAATTATTGAACATCAGGTCCTTGGGCTGAAGGCTCCTCATGCACGGCGCCCGTGAAGGACGCAACAAGGCGCCCTTTTAACCTCTACCTCAATAAAAGCAGAGACTGGATTGGCCGGGCCGTAACGTGGCAGTTTACTTGTCCTCGGTCGAAGCAAAGACGTGACCGGTAAGATCAAAAGGCCGAAGCACCTTGAAGTCCGGCATGGCGCGAGAAGATTGATGCCTTTAAAAAGGGGCGAATTAGGTTCTGGTTTCCGGCGTCTCCGGCCACATCAAAAGTCCAAGTTCCATCTGGTTATTAATCCTGAACTATCACACATAAGAGGCACTGCACCCATGGCCTTCAATCAAAACATATCAGAATGTCCTTGGGGCAGATTAGCCAGGATGAGACATTGTCCAAATCCCTTCTCTCACACTCCCTCTCTCTCTCTCTGCACTAATACCAATATTTCCCCAACTTCGCGTCAACAAGTCACAAACGGCCTGCAATCGGAAACCCAACCTAGCACGTGATTTCCAGGAAAGCTCGTTGGGCGTTTGGTCGTCAAGGAGATGAGATGGAGCCACTGCGGACGAGGCGAAGCAGCTGTGAATATGAGCAACATCTGTTCATTCTCAGTCACATCTGGTGACAGCCAGCTTATCACAGAGTAGACAGACTGCCAAGTGTGTGTGGGGGGTGAGTGGGGATGGGGATGTTGTCCTGTAGGCCTAACACCGGAGACGATAATTGCGCCGTGATTTAACATATTTGGAAAGCTGCTCTTCTAGACGCAGACCTATCAAGAAAATATGCTATATATTACGAAAGTAATTACACTACATACAGATGATCAAGAGCGAGCCGAGTTGAAGGCACGTCAGTTGAAAGTGCCGCCGCGACGACCAGTGAAACTATAACAGCGAAGAAAGACTCTTAAAAAGTACAAGGCTCCAAGTTTCAATGAAGAGCTGCAAGTGGCGCTTCTTCAAGAGCATTCTAATTTCAGAAGGGCTTCTCCCCAGGACGCCTTCTAGCTCACTAAGCCTGTCTCAGTCTCCTCGCTATCGCTCTCTTCAATCCCATAAGACACATCTGCCTCTCCTCTCACTAACTCACTTTCATGTTTGTCTCGCGGTCTCTCTGTGCCACATCAGTCTCTCCTCAAAGACAAACAGAAAAGAAGTCTGGAGAATATCCATCCATCTGCATTTCTTTTAACACCTTCCCAGGACGCTGTCACAGAGCGGATAAGGCGCGACTCAGCGATCAGAACAGTGACAGACGCACGGGCAAGCAGAATAACATGGTTATGTAGCTGCTCAAACCCAGGCACACCTTCTCAGTTGGATTTTCCTTCACACGTGTCAAAAACAACAAAAGCAGTAAACCGTACCACGAAATTATCCCCCATCTTGACAATACAAAGTGGATTAATAAAATAAATAAATATATAAATATCTATCTATATATATATATAAATATCTCTCTCATATATATATATATATATATATATATCTTCATATATATATATATATATTCATATATATAAATAGATATATATATGAAAATCAGGACAAGGTAACAGGAGTTCACAAATGTTTTTTGGCATGTGACCCAATTTTCTCCAGACCGCAACAAAAGACAGGAAAAGGGATATATTTTCCAAAGACAAATGTGTACTTTCATAATTAGAGATACGACAGAGCTGTCAGAAAAGCTTTTCTAAAAGGAAGTAGCTGGGGTTTCAAATGCCTCAAGGCAGATCATCAGGCCGTGTTTGATCTTCTGAGCAGAAAATACAATTATCATTGATGTTCTTTCCCCCCGGTTTGATTTATCGCCTGGAATAAACAACCCGTAATCCCGAGTGGAGGTATGAAAAGAAGGGAAAAAAATTGTGGTGGTTTTATATTTTTTAACATAACTTTTCAATCGACCAAGCGTCTAAAAAGACCAGATATTTAGTATAACCTAGATATCCGGGTGCAAAAACCCCAGTGAAAAGTTTTACCGCCTTCCAGGGTAAAAGTGCCATTCTCAGCGTACTGAGTCAATGGAACGTGACCTGCTATCATACAGGCCTTCTGGTACCCACTGTGTCAGCGGGACGGTTCCTGACATTCATCTAAAAGTGGGGCTCACACAATCTTCTTAAAATAAGAAATAAAACACCTGCCTCTTTTTTTTTTTGTGGTCTGACATTTAATGCCCCCGCCTCCCTTTAGGTCTTTACCGGAGGAAGCGATCATGACGTGAAGGCTGCTTTTAGTCGGCCACTGATTCTATCTGCTGGCGTGTCTAGTTGGTCCTGGAGGTTCACAGAGAACAATTGAGTCATTCAGTCTACCCACTCTGCAAACAAAACAATGGCTTTTCCTCTTTCCCCGGTCGCAAGGGCCAACGTCGATTGGGCTCAAGTGGCAAGCGGCTGAGAGTCCCTCGATCACCTGCTGGAGCTGTAACGGGTCTACGGAACCTGTCCGTCTCACAGTCAGACGGCGCGGCTCAGATACAGATCAAATCGAAGCGGTAAACGGTGAATCCTGACATGCGGATACTGATACGCGGGCCGTGTTCGAGTCCTTTCCCCGTCGGAACGGCAGATCTGAGCCGATTGCGGCGCGGTTCAGACAAAGCCCCAGACTCTTCCCACGGGCTTCCGGGGGAATCTCCCACGCGTGCCTCCCTGCTCATTATCCTCGACCCCGTCTCTCCAGTCTGTGATGTTCTCTCGCGAATCCCAGACCTTCATCACTTCGGCTCATTAAGGAGAACCGCAGACACCTTCCCTGTCAACCCGCGCCCCCCACCCACCCACCCCCGCCCGATTCCAGATCCCATTACTTATAATAAGGCAGCTCCACCCCTCTCCTCTCTGCCTTTCTGGCCTGTGTCGCTGCGACAGCTCATCTCCTCCATTAACACGGTACACCTCCCTCAATTATCGCTCCCTTCTCGGGCGGCGTTCTTTTGTCTGCTCCACTGGTTTTCCTTTTCCCAGCCATCCCGACTAGCTGTTAGCGCTCACCTCGCTCTGGCACTTCTCTGCGTTTTCCCCCCCTCAGAATTCATCCCGTAAGATCTCTCCCCATTCATCTACCCCTGCCACCTCGCTCCCCCGCCCTTCATAAAACACCTGTCGATCATTATACAAGCGGCTAACCGTCGACTGATTAAAGTGCCGTTCCCCCCCCAACCCCCACCCCCTGTTCCGAAAGCACGGCCCTGAGGTCAATCGAGCGCCGTCTGATGCAAACCCGCAACGCGCCCCAAGCGCGGCAAAGCCCCCACGTCCTACCGTGGCTAATGCTCTGCTAACGGCGCTGTCGCGTGGGCCCTCTCTGGCGTCCGGCCTCGTCGACAGGAGGCCGTACGCCTCGTCTGGCCGGCTGCTTGAGTGACACAGATTGAGAGGGACAGTCCGCGAGACGGGCGCGTCTGTCAGGGTCAGTGGCAGCGGTGTCACTGCAGATCGGTAGCGATATGATGACACATTAGCCCACATGGGTTCTGGGAGGGCGGAGATCTCCCACTGCGATACCACTGTCAGAGGCAGTGGATGAGAGCGACAACCCCTTGAAACGTCCCGCTGGGAAGGCCTCAAACGTACCGAAAGGGCTCATACGTCTGCGCTAATCTGTAATCTTTTAACCCTTTAATCTCAGCGGCCTGACCACACCAAAGACGAAGGGCACGCTCACTTCACGTAGGTCGCTGTGGGAGGGGGAGAGAGCTCCACCCAACCCCACCCCCCCCACACCTTCCTTCCTCTAATTTGCTCTCCCACCCTTCCCATTACATCCGAATAAACAAACACAGCACAGTGGGAAAGTAGGCCACTTC
This sequence comes from Novumbra hubbsi, assembly GCA_016801125.1. Classification (NCBI taxonomy): domain Eukaryota; kingdom Metazoa; phylum Chordata; class Actinopteri; order Esociformes; family Umbridae; genus Novumbra; species Novumbra hubbsi. Next base: position 4,538 of record JACXGK010000123.1, on the reverse strand, counting down.
AACCTGGATACTGTACCGACCGAACCAATTTGCAGAGACGGCGCAAGGATAGAAGTGTGTACATGTATATATATAGAAAGAAAGAGAATTAGAGAGCGAGAGACAGAAACAGAGTGGAAGCGCGTGTCTGCTAAAGGTACGGCAAAAAAGGCTAAGATTCAGGCCATCTGTTCCGGGGAGGGCTAAAGGAGGAAAACATTTAAGAGGAAAACATTTAAGTGCAGCGATTGAGTAACAGTCACTTAGACACACTAACGGTCACTGTGTCAAAGGTAATAGAGGAGACCACGCTTGTGGTAAGGAGACCGAAGAAACGTGGCTATGGCGTGAGGAAAAAAGGGTGAGAGTGAGCCGAGGACGCAGGGGGAGAGCCAGAGACGGGGGAGTAGAGGAGAGGGTGGGAGACAAAGCGGAAGGAGAGCGTTCGGACATGGAGACAGGAGGTGCAGAAGGACCACACGTGTCCACAGAGTATTAATAATCGAAGCTTGCATGAGTATTTATTTTGAGCAACCGCTCCTGCAGGCATGACGCCAAGGCAAAGCCTACCCCCCCCATCCCTCCCAAGGCAGTGTCTATTTAAATGTGTGTTTAATCGGGGAGTGTCATAGCTCTAATCGTGGTTGGCGTCACAACCTCCTCTCCGCCTCATTCTCCCAGTCTCACGCCCCCCTCCCACTGACACCCCCCCCCACCCCTGTTCACAGCCCACGGCGCTTTGAGCCTGTATCTGGGAGAGAGCAGTAGGCACCGGAGGGAGGGGGCACGAAGCTGTCCCTCTGCTCCCGTGCGCCGGGCCTCCGCGGCGATGGTGACGAATTAATGAGTCGCCGACAAACTTTCCGAGCACACGCCGGAGTTGCGTGATGGAGGGGAAACGAAAAGGCCTGCGCCGCTTGGATATTAGGCAAGATTAGCTTGGGCCGCAGTCAACCAGGAATCACGTGGGGACCGGGGGGGGGTTACGGAGAGGGTTACTCAGGGGAGATCATTCCAGCGGCAGAACATGGAACGCATGACCAGAGCAACCCCCTTCGGCTCCCCTTTCAGTTTCCCAAAATACTGACACGCACTGCGCTCTTGCACACATGGCAATCTTGGGCACATCCCGGCTACAACACGAGGCTCTATTAAAAGGGGAAACCGACAAAGGTAGAGGCCCCTCGGGGGCCCACAGGGTGGTTTTTAGTTCAAGGGGAGTCCTCTGCAACAGGCACAAACACACTCTACAGGCGGAATGTGCAGCGAGATGTCAAAGTAGAAATGGGGTCCGGTCACCTCTGAGGCAATTGGCCTCTCCCAACGACCTCCGTCTGCTTTGTGTCACTTCTCCCCGTCCCTCACTTGGGGGGTGGTCTGATTTGCGAGCCTTAACATCCATCTTCACCGGGGGTACTACAAAACATGCTCCGTTTGCCCTGGGTTGACGTGTCACCGGGAAAGCGCTTATCTGGCGCGGCAACTCTCATCCTTGGTATATAATTAGCAACCCGGCGGAAAAGGTCAACACGAAAACCAAGGAATTTTCACGAGACGCAAAAGGGAGGAAAAAAAAAAAAAAGACATGAAATCAAGCCAAAGATCACTGCGCAGCTGCACGGCTCAGGGAGGTCCAAAGAGGATCGCGTAGCGGGTCCGGGAGGTCCACAGGGGATCGCGTAGCGGGTCCGGGGGGTCCAAAGGGGATCGCGTAGCGGGTCCGGGAGGTCCAAAGGGGATCGCGTAGCGGGTCCGGGAGGTCCAAAGGGGATCGCGTAGCGGGTCCGGGTGTCGCGCTCGTATCATTATCACTTATTAACGCTGGTATCTCCCATGCACATACATCCGAGGCTGAAACACAATGCCTTCGCCTCCCACGTGCATAACATTACCTTCCCTGCAGTTACGCTGGCCTGGGGGAGATTAGGGTTAGGGTTGAATTAGTGCCACATTGCTCTTAGAGAACTGTCAATTATCATTATGAAAGGATGGTTGAAGTGCCATGAATGCGGTCCTCGCCGTCTAGCGGCGAGAGATACCTCTTTACTGACACGCTTACTCTAAAGCAGGTCCAGGTTGAGTGGCTGTCGCTGCAAATCCATTGGCGATATAGAACTGAGCCACAAGGACTATCGTTTACACGCATGTCTTTGTGGAGCAAAACCCACTTGTCCTTCATGCCATAATGGATGTGAACATACACGCTCTAATGCCCACATCAACAGGCCAGGCCACGTACACAAATGGCCACAGTCTTTAGGGACAAATTCTCTGCAAACTAGCGAGCTATTCACCATTCATGACCGGCAAAAACACAAGCGTCTCTAGAGTGCCATTTGGCAGTATGAAACACAAGAGAGAGCCAGAGGCCATCTTAAGCCAGTTAGTTGTTTTTTTAGCCGATGAATCCTGGGGGATATGATTGGGCAGAAAACAGATCCCAGAACAGAATGACCGTGAACACGGAACCGAATGACACGCTACTCTTGTACACATTTGGCTAAATAAAATGTGGCTTCACTGGGCCTCAAAATAGCCATTTACAGTGATAACGGTGGAAGATTGCGTGTTTCTGTCTGGAGAGCCCCATGCTTCAGTTTTCCCAGATACTCTACGTGATGAATAGGACAGAGGATGACCTGTCACAGACAATGGCAGGCAAGGGCCATTGTGGACCGGAAACTTATTAGTACATCAGAAGAGCACGGCACTCGGTTTAGGTGGCAATTATGCTCCTCCCTGAGGGAATATGTCTGGCTCCATCCAAAGGCAGAACTACAAAGGGCACCGAGAAGTAAGGATGTCATACCTGCAGGACAGGTCTGGCTAGATGATCCGGGTCAGTCTCTGCTGTTAAGGCACATCCTTTAAATCAGTTGTACCCAACCTCTTTTCTCAAATGGCCCTGTTTTGGTGTATCCAGGTGTATCAGAGCCAGATTCCACAGCTTGTTTCAAACCCATTGGCAAACAATGCAATACAACATAAGCATTTAATAGAATGCAAAAATATTAATAAATAAGCTATGTCTCACACCCTACCAATAAAAAATGTATGTCCCAAAGAACGGACAAGCCCCATAGGTTGGAAACCCCCATTCTGCAGAACAATACCCTCCCTCAGCTCATACTTAAGCCTGAAGCCTGATTCAGGCAGCAGTAGGGGTGCTGAGAAGCTCTGGAATGCCATGTTAATTAATCATCAAACGCGACACTGCAATTAGTCTGTGCTACATTTGTTCTGATTTATGGTGCAAAGACAATGTTTGAACTAGCATATGTTTTCAGGCTTAAGAAAAAAAAAATACCCATCTGGAAAGACAAAATCTATTGAAAATCAATGTTGAAAAGAACTTAAACGTGAGAGGAAATGGAGAATGGCACACAGACGCGCAAGAATAGCAAATTAACAAAAATTAATAACAGTACTCTTCTGGCTGTTGCTTGTTATGCGATGCAGAAGACAAAGACATTATCAGCAAACCCCCTCTCTAAACCCGCGCACGCACACACACGCGCACGCACGTATACCAACGAATGGTGAGGGCCTCCCAACGCGTTGTTATGCTGGGTACTGCCAAGGCATAGCACACACCGGGCCTGTATCACTCATTCATTACCGGCACCATCTTGACTCCATTGTTCGCTCCACACTCTGGCTTGCACAGAAGTTAGCCAACACACTTGAATAATTCAATGCAGCACACAGGAATGTTCAAACTGTTCATTTCTTTTGGCAAAAATCAATTGATGTCCACGCGGGCTAGAATCCTTTAAAATCAAAGGAGATCCTGGCACTGTAGCTTCCAGTTGAAGGTGTACTTTTCTTGCTAGCTTATAGGGAAAGCCAGCTCCAATTAACCACCATATTGGCTTTGACGCTCTTCATCTAAACCACGGGAAGAAATTTGCTGCCGCTTAATTAATGCCTGCACTCCTGCAGAATAACACGCACCTGCAACGTGTACAGCTGCTTTTGATTTACTTAGCTTATAAAAAAAGAGGCCTTGCATTGAAATGAAGGATTAATACCATTACACCAATACAGTTTGAGGGAAAAAAATTATTGTATAATTATTTAACCGATTTGTTAATGCATACGTGGCTGTCAATAATAAAATTGTTCAAATACTCAGTTCTCTCAGTCTCTGAAGTACCCTTTTGTTACTTTGGCTAACAAACCTTTTCAAGGCTGCGGATTTGGTATTAAGTATTGCAGTGCTGTGTTTTGATACCAGTACTGTAGTGTTATGAGGACTTTGATAGAAAACCTGGCATCAAAACTGTTCTGGTATCACAACAGCACAACAAGTCTGGAGAGAGCGACAGCTGGAACATCAGAGATGGAGGGAAATAATGGACAATCCTTTGGGGAAGAGAGTAAAAAAAGCCCATCTTCCATCCTTTTGTCCTTACGATATCTGGATCTGACAACTCAGGCTGCAAACCATGGGCCATTTTATTTAGATTATCATTTAATTAAAACTATGCAATGATTATTTGTCTGCTTCTGTGAAAGGGAAGTGGGACATGGCAGAAAGTGATGTGGGGGGGGGGGGG
>JACXGK010000122.1:99103-158078 GCA_016801125.1 Novumbra hubbsi | reverse complement strand
GGTTTGTCTCTCATTTAATTCAATGTTCAGTGAATACGCTACATGTTTCTTTGTACACCGTTTAATGTTAGTTAGTCTTTTCATTTACCGTTTACAGTTACGTGTAGTTTGTATTTTATGTGTTTTGGATTAAATACACCTTTTCATTTATTCAAAATGTCCGCGTATGGTTCCGCCACACTACAAGACCGTGACAGAACCCATATGCTGCAGCAGTACATGCACACCAGAAGCAGTGGCTTAGATCTACAGACCCCCTAATGCAGGGGTATTCAATTAAAATGTAGAGGTCCAGTTAGACCAAATTACCTCAAGCAAAGGTCTGGAAAATCATGTCTTATTTGCGGTATGATTCAGTGCTATACATATTGAAGTAGTCTAGTAGTTTTATGTAGTAAACAACGGACTCTCAAATAAAATAAATAGTGTACAATTCAATAATATTTAAACAACATGTATTGTCAGTTTTCATATTGAACTTGAATTATAAATGGCTTTATATATATTATGTATAAGATGAATATTGAATAAAAAATAATAAGTACTCTAATAATAACATACATTTTCTAATTTCAAGTCAAATAAATGCTGCATTTAAAACCTAAAATACATAAGAGCTTTTGAGCTTTTTTGAATGGTTAATTCTAGAAAAATGCTTGTTTCTATTTTGTTAACTCCATTTCGCAAACAACTTTAAGGGAACACTCGTTAGTACGTTGTTGTGCAGTGAATAGGATTTCGTGGATCGATCATATTGGCCTCTTCGTTAAGATCGTTACATTTCTGTGCCCTCGGTTCGGATTGGAGTGCGCATCTGTCCTCAAAGGATGTGTGCTTTGTCTCGTAGCGGCGTCTCACGTTATCGCTTTTAATCGCCACAGTCTCGGAACATATTAAAACATATTGGTTTTGAACTGACCGTGGGAAGAATGTACAAATAATTGTTAGTCCACATTAAAAGCTTTGTTTCCGCTGTCTGCTTTTCTCTTTCTAGAGCGCACCATGTACAATAACTTTCTTATGACTAATTATTTCTCCGACTATTGGGCTACCTCACGTCTATCCTAAGTTTGTTTCAGTGTATGTATCACTCTAATCTGAGGCCAGTGCACGCATTTGATTGGCTGAGTAGCTTCACGTTGGGTGATTACAGCGCATTTGTGATTGTTTGGAGTTTCCTGGGCGGCTAAACCAGTGCCGTAAAGGCTAAAAACGTTGTGCAGGTTAAAGTGGAAATGTTCCATCAAAGTGTACTAACTCTCAATAATATATCGGTTATAGGTCCTGGTCCGGATAGGTGGTCCGAATAGGACATCGCCTGGGTCCGGACCCGGACCACGGTCCGCCAATTAGTGACCCCTGCCCTAATGCCACATAATGCTGGATTTCAAATGTTTCTCTATTTCATTTGCACCATTACAAAGGACAATCAAAAAATATAAAATGTAATTGAACACCCCAGGAGAAAATTATTTATATGGCATAATGTAAGGATTAGCATTTTGTGAATACATTTTGCAGACGCTATTTGAAGTACTTTATTAGTATTTACCAGGCAACTGTCTTTTAGCTTATTAAAAGGTCCTTTATTAATAATAGATTTAAAAACAACTCAACATAAAAGGGGTAAAAACAATAATCATAATCCCAAATTTATAAAAATTAAAATAATAATTGTTTTAACTACAGACATGATTGTAGTGTGCCATGTGTCATAACAGATATATAGCAAAGTTGTGACTTGACATAAAATGTTCATTAGACAGTAATTAAAGGTAATTCATGCTTCCGACAACTCTATGCAGGGCATTGTGGTGTAACATTCCAATAATGTTAGGGTGCACAATGTGTCTGGATGGTTGATGAATATATATGTATGGGCTTTTGTGTGATTGTGTGTTGATTTGAACTGGGGGGTGATGAGAAGATTAGGCCTTGAGCTGTGATGTAAGCATGCTGTGTGCTGTGGGTGCAGCCAGGAAGAGTGTGGGGAGCTCCACAAGCTGGCATCAAATGGTACTGCATTCGTTTTATATACAGAAAAAAAGGATATTCCCTACAGTGCTTCTTCAACTGTAATGACCTACTGGAATCTAATTTAGTAACATTGTAATGATGTTTGAGGTCAAGGTATACATCTGGTTTTCCCAGTCTAAATTAGTTCCTAATGAAAAAGTGTATTGGAACGGTCTACAGGCCAGTTGTCAGCTTTGCAACATAATTGCAAAAACGTTTCTAATAATCAATTAACCTTTTAAAATGATAAACATTGAAAAATAGAAGTGATGGTTGATGATAATGGACCTTTGAAAACCTACTGTCATGTGAAAAAACACCCCATGAAATATTTAGTTATTTTTTAAGAAATGTGGACATATATTTGATCTTTATCTATAGATATTGTTTGAAAGAAGATCAAATATATGGACTAATTTGACTTGGCTATTCCAGAACTCTCCATTTCTTTCTTTTGAGTTTCCAGCTACAATAGTTATTTACAACATTAACAACTGTATTTCGGATCAATTTTATGTTATTGTAATGGACAACATCATTGTTTTTCTTTCAAAGCCAAGGGCCCCAAACTTTTTAATGGTAGTGTGCCTTATTTATGTTTGTTTGTATAGTAATTAATTAAAGCCATAGGATTTTTTCCAGCAAAAGAAGATGTTCAATAAAATCAATGGCTGCATTGAAGTAAAATAGTACAGCTCCAACCATATTATTATGATCAAGTGGTCTCACTCCCCAAGGCTGATGTGACGGACAACAGAATGAACACTTCCAAATCTTCTCAATAAGACGGCACACCCCTCATGCCCTCAGAGTGTGTGCCAACAAGCTTTCGAATGTTTCCATGGATGTCTTTTGCTTCACAGCGACCACCATCGTCTCAGTGATCTGCAATTGACAAAAGGTGATATCCTAATGACTTAGCCAAGTCACACTGACCCCATATCATCATTAAGTACTCTGAGTGGCTTGTCCTGGTTACATGACAGATTTAATGTCATGGGCAATTTAGAGCAGTAGGTAAAAATTGTTTATGGTTCTCAAAAAGCTGCCACTACTTACTGGAATGATTTGCTTAAATCTTACAATACAATACAATAAAATTACAAAGCAATACAAAAGAAACCGTGGCTAAATAAAAGGGATGTTAATAAGTCATTCAGTTATTGCATAATGTCACGTCCCGGCACGGCACGGCTGGCTTGGAATCCAATGTTGTTATTTACCCTCACTTGTGTTCACTATCACTGTCTCTATTTAAGATCTTCCTTCTCTAGAGGTATCTGATATGTTGTTATCTTTTGCTTTTCACAAAATTGTTTTTGTCTATTTTCTCTTACCTTTTTGATATTTTATTAGTCCTCCGTTCCTCCTAGCCTAAGTCCTTAGGTATAGTTCTTACAAGTTGTCACCAATACTCCTGTTGGCAAATGTTTTCAATATTAACAATAAACTGTTTTTCACATTTGGTCATCAGCTATAGCCACAATCCCGGATCATTAGACATATCCACTTCCCCTACACTTTTAAACACTCTATCCTTCTCTTTTCCCTTACTACTTTCTCTTTATCCCATTTTAATCACCTTTTTCTGACTGACTGGCAGCATGTTCAGCAGAGGGGGCAAGACATAAATGCATCAGGAAAAAACAACAGCTTAGCTGACTAGATACAGAGGGTGAAATAAGTATTGAACACATCACCATTTTTCTCACTAAATATATTTCCAAGGTGCTATTGACATGACATTTTCACCAGATGTTGATACAACCCAAGTAAAATTTCTGAAAGTATTTGTTTTGATTTCTTTGTATGTATGGATTACTTAAGTGAAGGTGACAAAAACAGCTGTCAGAAAGGTTGATGTAACATTGAGCCATGTCCAACTGAACCTCCTAATAAGGCTATGTAAAAAAATAAATCTCAATTTATTGCCATGGTTTATCTAACCAAAGTCAAATTCATGTTTCAGTATACTCCCACCCATCACACACCACATGCTACTGTTGCAGTGCTAATTTACATTGAGTTAAAAAAAGACTGACATTGTTAAGGCAACAGAACATGACACCGGCTAGTGTCGCACCACTTTCTAGAGATGAGTGAGACAGGTGGGACACAGACAGTTGAAACTTGGAAATTATGAGACTACATGGCTATTCTTAGATCTTTTGTTCAGTGCTAAGAGAATCGTTGGAAGAGGTTTTCGACCCTACCAAGCAATATCAAGGCCACAATCATAAGAACCCACCTGTTGCCAAAGCAGACTTTGATTTCATCAAGATGTGGAAGATTAAACGTAAGTGAAGCCGTTTCCTGACATGCATGCAGCTCTTCAAATACTGTCAAAGAAATATCAAAGTATGTTTTTCCTACATCAATACAATATAGTTAATTTTGTTTGGGAGACATTTCCAGCTAGTTAACTAAAACGGTGAAATAGTTAATTCAATAATTTTACACAATTTTGAGGATTAACATTTTTGTTGAAAATGAAATGCCATTGCACTGCATTTCTAATGTAAAGATCTCCTATAGCCCCAATCACGTATGCTTTGGAAGCAAAGTACAAGCCCTATCTTGAGGTAAGTCTTTTGAGAACCATGCAACCTCTAGTATTGCTATGCAGTAATTGAGACCATATAAAAACATTGTTTAGTTTGTAGTGAAGGATGAGCTGATTTTATATCCGTATGATATACAGTTACACTTTATTTGGATATTTAAAATGTACACGTTCTAAAGATATTAAAATAAATAAAAGAAAAACAAAGAAAACCAAGTACATGCTTGCTAAGTTAGTGTAAGGGTTAGAAAAAGTGTTGTGGTTAGAATAAGTTTAAGGTTAGGGTTGGTGTAATTAAATGTTAGAAAGTGTTACCTTCAATACTTCAATATTGACATACCAGAGTCTGGTGTCGGGGTCGATGCTCTCAAATCCAGAGAACACATCCCTAGATAGTTTGACTGATTTTACAGTATGTGCTCTTCCTATCTGTCTCCCCAGCCTTTCCTCCTTACTGCAATTTCATTGAAAAATAATTAAATATGAAAATATATTTTTTTTTTATCCCCTGCTGATTCTGTATGCTTGCCCACGGACAAAGAAATGATCAGTCTATAATTTTGATGGTAGGTCTATTTGAAAACTGAGAAACAGAATGACAACGTACATATCCAGAAAAACGCATTTCAAATATGTTATACATTGATTTGCATTTTACTCAGTGAAATAAGTAGTTGACCCCTTTGCACAACATGACTTACAAAACTCATGTTGGCAACCACAGAGGTCAGACATTTCTTGTAGTTGGCCACTAGGTTTCCACACATCTCTGGAGGAATTTTGTCTCCCTCCCCTTTGCAGATCCACTCCAAGTCATTAAGGTTTCGAGGCTGACATTTGGCCACTCGAACCTTCAGCTCCCTTCACAGATTTTCTATGGGATTAAGGTCTGGAAACTGGCTAGGCCACTCCAAGACCTTAATGTGCTTTTTCTTGAGCCACTACTTTGTTGCTTTGGCCGTCTGTTTTGGGTCATTTTCATGCTGGAATACCCATCTACGACCCATTTTCAATGCCCTGGCTGAGGGAAGGAGGTTATCACCCAAGATATGATGGTACATGGCCCCATCCATCATCTTTTTGATGCGGTGAAGTTGTCCTGTCCCCTTCACAGAAAAACACCACCAAAGCATAATGTTTCCACCTCCATGTTTGACAGTGGGAATGGTGTTCTTGGGGTCATAGGCAGCATTCCTCCTCCTCCAAACATGGCGAGGTGAGTTGATGCCAAAGAGCTTGATTTTCATCTCATCTGACCACAACACTTTCACCCAGTTCTCGTCTGAATCATTTATGATATTCATTGGCAAACTTCTGACAGGCCTGTACATGTGCTTTCTTGAGCAGGGGGACCTTGCGGGCGCTGCTGGATTTCAGTTGTTCACGGCGTAGTGTGTTAATAATTTTTTTGGTCCCAGCTGTCTTTAGATCGTTGACAATATCCTCCCGTGTTGTTCTGGGCTGATTCCTCACTGTTCTCATGATCACTGAAACTCCCTGAAGTGAGATCTTGCATGGAGCCCCAGACTGAGGGGAGATTGACAGTTATTTTGTGTTTCTTCCATTTGCAAATAATTGCACCAACTGTTGTAAACTTCTCACCAAGCTGCTTGGCGATGGTCTTGTAGCCCATTCCAGCCTTGTGTATGTCTACAATCTTGTCCCTGTCATCCTTGGACAGCTCTTTCTTCTTGGCCATGGTGGAGAGTTTGGAATCTGATTGATTGATTATGTGGACAGGTGTCTTTTATACAGGTAACAAGCTAAGATTAATTTCAGCTCGTTACCTGTATGAAAGATATCTTGGAGCCAGAAATGTTGTTGATTGATAGGGGATCAAATACTTATTTCACTGAGTAAAATGCTAATTAATTTATTTGAAATGTGTTTTTCTGGATTTTTTGGTTGTTATTCTGCCTCTCACTGTTCAAATAAACCTACCATTAAAATTATAGACTGATCGATTCTTTGTCAGTGGGCAAAATACAAAACCTGCAGGGGATCAAACCCTTTTTTACTCCACTGTAAATTAAAAACAAATATTTTAATACTGGTATGCTCAGAATAAACAAACTTTACTGATCTATTATGATGAGTGCAGCAACTGGCCTGGTGTGTGACAACAAAAATCATACAGAAAATGTGTTTTTAAAGGCACTCAAAATTATTATATTTCAGCACACTCTCCCAGAGCCCCGTTTTCACACGGTGTCTCTTTTATCCAATAAAGAAACACCTCTCGAAAATATCTTGATATATAACCTGAACAAACTCTAATCAGTTTCTATTGCAGCATGTAAAAAAAAATTATGCTGCATACCTTAACTGTTGAAGGGTGACTTTCAATTTCATTGGTGTCCAGCTAAAAACTATTTTAAAGAATACCACAGGACCATATTATTTATATGGCATCTGCCTCTTTGAAGGACAACATTGGTAACAGTGTAAGCATTTTCTTGTGAGAATTCATTTAACAGGTGTCCTATCACACTCAATATTAGAATGTTGCTGACTAACTTTTATCAAGTTTATTAACATTACCCTAGTTCCTTTTTCTTATCCTTGGGCTAACCACATCCTTTCCATCAAGTCACTGCTCCCTACAGACCCCATTTCCCTGTTCAACCTGAAACGGGGTTCCCCTGAAGAGGAGTTCCCTAGCCTGAAATACAACTACACGTGCATGGCAAGCATCCTGAATCTGAAACAATACACTCGCCAGTTCAACCGGGCAACACAGAGCGGGGTCATCTTCGATGACGTTATACGCCCAGGCCTTGAGGAACCAGGTGATTTTAACATGCCTTGTGATCTCATTGGAAAACCTGTTTCTTGATCATGCAAGACAAACTTATTTTACACCCAAGATCCATTTGAATTTCAACATGGTACAAAGGGCCTTACTGAAAATTATTACTGGGTTATAATTTCTTTACGATCAATTTGTCGTGTTTTTGTTTTCTATTATTCCTGGTTGTTCATAGCTTTTAATTAAGTGATTATTAGCAAGCTGGACGTTAAAACATATTTCTTTACCTACCACTACAAACACCAGTGTAGCAAGAGTAGAATGCAATGTGACAAGTTAAATGCTATACATGCATCCCATGAAGTGGAGATGAAAATTATGACTACATTTACTAGCACAGTCTTTATTTCTGTCTCTTTCTTTCACACACACAAACAATGAGAATGAGCAATAATGAAACAATTTGAACAGGCAATATTGATATCTACCCGTAATAGAATGTTAACAGACCTATGGACTGACACGAATTACCATGACTAACACTCACCCATCACCGTGGGAGACTAAAACGTGTGTGTTTGTTGATGTATTTTCTGTATATGGTTTCTGTACTACAGGGGAGCTTAATGGACCAATGGCTGTGGGTTGTGCGGCTGGCGATGCCCAGTCTTATATCCTCTTCTGTGATTTCTTTGATCGGGTCATTGAGGCCTACCATAACCACAACATGAGCAAGATGCAACAGAGTGACTTTAATTACGACAACTTGAAGGTACTGTAGAGTTGACCGAAAGGGTCCTAGAAGTGTTTTTTCATTGACATAAAACATTTTGAGATAATGTGGTAAAACAGGTCATAACCACCAGCAATTCTTTAGACTATCGACATTGCTTTCTGTGTGCCATGATTCATAACAGATGTATAGCAAAGGTAGTAAAATTAGATGCTCATTGAACATGTTTCTCACTTTTTCAAGTTAGGAAATTCCTATGAGGTCACATAAGAATGGACTACAAAACATACATAATGTACGTAATGTAATGCTATATGTATAATTAATGACAATTAGAGATACACTATATGGCCAAGAGTATGTGGACACCCAACCATCACACCTATTTGAGCTAATTCATGTTGTTGGACAAGACCTATCTTGAAATCGCTGTTCCAGTTAATCCTAAAGGTGGGGTTGAGGTCAGGCCCAGGCTCTGTTCAGGTCACTTAAGTTCCTCCACAATAATTTATTCAAACCATGTGTTTATGGACCGCGCCTTGGGCACAGGGGCACAGTCATGCTAGAACAGGAAAGGGCCTTCCCCACATTGTTGACAAAAAGTAGGAAGAACCCAAATGTCTAAAAGGTTTTTGTATCTTGTAGCATTAAGATGACCCTTCACTGGAACTTAGGGGCCAAGCCCACATCCTGAAGCGCTGCCCAAGACCATTATCCCTCCTCCACCAAACTTTACAGCAGGCAGTTTTGCAATGCTGGCATCCGCCACAGCCAGATTCATCCATCAGACTGCCAGATAGTGAAGCGTGATTCATCACTCCAGAAAACACGTTTCCACTGCTCCAGGGTCCAGTGGCAGCATGCTTTACACCATTCCAGCCGACACTTGGCATTGCGCATGTTGATGTGAGGCTTGCATAAAAACCCATTGGGGAAGATCAAGTAGGGGAGAAATCTTACAAACTGCAAAGGTGGCAGCCTATGACAATGCCACATTTAAAGTCTTCATTACAATGACCCATTGTAGGACCAGTGTTTGTCTATGGAGATTTCAATGGTATGTGCTGGATTTTATGCACATGTAAACAATGGGTGTGGCAGAAACACCTGAAATCAATAATGAGTAGGGGTGTCCACATACTTTTGTACATCACAAAAGGATGAAGCCAAGTCTAAGACCAAAAAATTAAGTTAAATAGAAAACTTTGACCTAGACTCAGTTGATTTGTGTCTGCAAAACCAGCACATAGTGTATGTTTGTAGATTTGTGAGAAAAAGTTTTTAAACTTTAAAAAAATATCTGCATAATTGCCGAAACGGCTAATAGGATACTGCCTGATCTTCATTTAGGTAATAACAGTGGTTACATGTAGTGTGAACAAACAAAAATGTGCACTTCTACATCTTGCTATCGAGCACATTTGTAAAATATAAACAGCATCGGTAGGAATAATTATGTGAACCATGATTTTCAATTGTTGGTGAAACCTTTCTCAGCAATAACATGCAATAATGCCAAACCTTTTCTGTAGTTGCTGATCAGGCCTATGCAACAGTTTGGAAGTATTTTTTAACAATTTATCCTTACAGAACTGTTGCAGTGCATTGATATTCTTGGGACATCTTGCATGAATGTCTTGCTTTAGGTAATGCAAAACACCAGGATGGTTGTTTGTAAGAGAACTGTGTGACAACTTATGATATAAAAAGGGCTTTACAAAATACATAATGAGGTTAAGCATGGCCATGCTGTCCATCGAAAGCCAGCTGATTCAGCAGCTACATGACTTCATTCCCAAAGTCATCGAAAAGTTTGCCCAGAGGAACAACGGCTGTGCCACCTTTCTGTTCAAGTGAGCCCTCAGCCTTGGTGAGTGAAAGCAGATTTTATCATCCAGCCTTTGTGGTTCTGGTCCGTACATTGGACATATTTTTGTGCTTACGATTATTATAGATGGTGAGGAGTGTCAGTGTGTCCATGCTTGTCTATTAATGTATCTATCTGTGGTAACTACCATGCATATACACCGCTCAATAGCCCGACAAAATGACCCGCAAGCTACTTGTGTGCATTATTCTTACTAAACTGCCAGAAACATACTCCATGAGCGTGGCATGAGTGCCTGATGTCCTCCAGTGGGACCTCACAGCCCAGCACTGTGCAGCTTGATTGGTATTCACCAGATAACACCAGAATTGACAGGTCAGCCATGGGGCCCCTGTTCTCTTCACAAATGAGTGGAGGTTCAAAAGGAGCATGTGGACCATAACCAATCAAGTTTCAAGACAGGTCAATCGACTGAGAACACTCTTCTCTGTGTCAAAGAAGCTCTTTGCACCGCCAAAGCAAACTCTCTTTCCTCTGGTCTTATCCTCCTTGATATTTCTGCTGCCTTTGACACTGTGAACAACCAGAATCGTCGACACTCTCAGAGCTGGGGGTCTCAGGTTCTCCCCACTCTTGGTTTGCATCCTACCTGGCAGGCCGGTCCTATTGGGTTGCATGGAGCAGGTCTGTGTCTGCGCCACACGCACTCACTACTGGTGTACCCAGAGATCAGTTCTGGGCCAAATCCTATTTTTTCTTTTACAAAAGGTCATTTGGCAGTGTCATTATTGCTACACCGAAGACATGTAACTATTTTTCTAATTTCCCCCCTCTGATTCCTAGGTTGCAACACTCATATCTGCATCAGCTTTTATGTCAGCCCACCACCTCAACCTTAAAATCTAATAAAATTCACTTAACTTTGATTTTCTTAGACACCTTAGGGGGAATTACACATATTGTAAATTGCTCTGGATAATAGCGTCTGCTAAATTACTAAAATGTAACTGTGAAACATTTCCTTTTACAACATTTATTCACCAGAAAGTATTTTGGGAAACCAAATACCCTTAGTCATTTTCTGGTTGGTGACATTCAGTCCATTAGCAACAATAGTGTAGGAAATCATTTAATATTATTTAAAGATCTAAAATTATAGTTTTAAAAGCTTTTGTAAGTAACCAAATGTATAGCAATTGTGATAAGGGGAGCTTTGGTTTGAATGCAAACTCCAGTAATTGAACTTCCACAATGTTGGTGCAAATTAGGAATATCTCCTGGAACTTTGCTGCATTGTGAGTGAGGTTTTTATAACAGGGTGTATTATATTAATATATTAAGAGTAAAATAAATGTAATTACTCATGACCCCATCCCCATTGGAATAGGTAAAAAAAAAATATTTTACCCCTTGCAAATCAAGTTTTTCCCAGGGCCCCTAGGAAACATAGGTGGTGCAGTGTACTGCCCAGTTTGAGAATCCTTGTTCTAGGGGTTACCCTATTTTCCAGCTTATGTTGTAAATGTTTTCATGCAATGTCAACATTCTTGAGTGATATTCTACTGTTAAGACTTTATCATTACAGTTTTTACAATTGCTAAAACATATTTCTCGAAATTTCTTGAAACCATTTCCTCAAAACTTTAAACACAGAACCAAATCTTCAAACTACATTCACTACAACCCCACTCTCCTCAAAACCATTTAATCTGTTCTCAAAATCTTTTAATAAATCTTTTACATTTATATAGTACTTTTCTATAGACCCAAAGACGCTTTAAATTGGATGCAGAACAAGCAACATGCTACTTGAGTGAATTGACAATACACAGACAACGGAAAGAAAACGACTCAGACAAGACAATGGAAAAACGGGGAAAGGGGAGGGGCTAGGGGAAGGCTTGTGTGAACAGATGAGTCTTGAGGCGGTGGATGAAGATGGTAATAGATTCAGAGTCACGGATGAATTGCGGAAGTGAGTTCCACAGCCTTGGAGCAGCCCTAGAGAAAGCCCTGTTCCCAAAGCTACGTAGCTTGGACCGGGGGATGATGAGGTGGCCTGCTGTCAAAAAGCGCAGTGACCAAGAGGGTTGGTATTGGGGAATAAGGTCGGAGAGGTACTGGGGAGCAAGCTGATGTAGGGTTTTATAGGTGAGCAGAATAATTTTACAGTCAATGCGCTGGGGAACAGGGAACCAGTGAAGTTCCTGGAGGATAATGGTGATGTGCTGCCAGGACATGGGTGGGTGAGGAGTCTGGCTACTGAGTTTTGGAGCATTTGTAACTTATGGAGAGATGAAGAGTTGATGCCAGAAAGAAGAGAGTTACAGTAGTCGAGGCGGGAGGAGATTTTCAGCTGCGGTATGAGAAAGGGAGACCTTTAGCTTGGCAATATTCCGGAGATGAAAGAAAGCAGATTTGACTGTCAATTTTATGTGGTGTTCAAAGCTGAGGGAGGAGTCCAGAATGACACCTAGATTGTGTGCGTGAGGAGTTGGAGAGACAATGGTGTCATCAATGGTAAGAGTAAAGGTGCTAGTTTTGGTGAGGGTGGTTTAAGTTCTAATGAGTATTAGTTCACTTAATCGTGGGTATTATACTTGATTTACTTCAATAGGTATTGTGGCAAACCATTCCAATAGTGCCTATGTACAGTCTGTCTGTAAGGTTAGGAAAATGTGTGGGCTTGTTTGTGTGTTGACGTGTAATACAAATATGTGTGGGCTTCTGTGTTTGGGTGGGTGTGAAAAGGGAGGTGATGACTTTGACCAAGACTACGCCTTGAGCTGCGAGGTGAGCGTTCTGCGTGCTGTAGATGACTTCTGCTTCCCCACACACTGCAGCCGGGGAGAGCGTAGAGAGCTCCTCACTCTGTCCAGAAAAGGTACTACATGCACATAAAAAAAGGCAAAAGCAATTTCACAGTGTGTTTCTTCAAAAAATGGAAACAAATATTAAAAAGAAACTCATTAATAGTCACTTCAATTGGTTATTTACAAGGTCTGGATCCTAGTCAATTTATTTTCCACCTGATAATTCTACACCACTGGTTCCAGGTCAAAATACACCCCAGACTAGAGATTAATGGATGGATTGATTGACAACTCTACTTTCAGCATTCAACCAATTGGCAGAGACGTTACCAGGAAAGCTGTACTCATTGGTTGAACTCTCTCAGGACCCCGAAGAGAAGGGAGTGACTGTTATAACACCTTCCCTTTCCCAGTTTAGGACTGGAGTGGCCCGTGACTGGCCTGACTCCAGAGCTGTGTGGTCAGTGATGCTCTTTAAGTAATTTAGTTAAGTAGTTTGTGTGCCTCCATTCTGCTATTCATGTGTGTGACTGCTCTTTGTGAAATTACAAGTAAATTTTTTTTATTAATATGTCCACACTGTGTTGCAGTAGAAAAGCATTTTGTGTTTCTTTATTTTAAAATTGTTATGCATCTGCTAAGCATCTAGTAGCATATCGACAGTGGGTATAGAAAGTCACCACCTCCTTTAAAACGATTTACTTAAAAATTTAATCAAATGAAAAAAATGAAAATGAGAAAGAACACCCCCAAGTTCATACCAGTTGGAACCACCTTTCACTTGAATTACAGCCAATTTTGAGTCTCTTTCAATACGTCTCCTCTAACTTTGCACACCAAGAGTGCCTTCTCCAGACTGCAGGTTTCAGCTCTTTTCATATGTTCGATAGGCCACTTCAGAATAGTCCTATGTTTTGTTTTTATTAAACCTTTTTTTTTTTTGCTGGGTGGAGGACCCATGACCTGCGACTAAGACAGAGCTTTCTGACACTGGGCTGTACGTTTTGTTCCAGAATGTCTTGATAGACTTGAGATTTCATTGTGCCCTGTTCAGATTCAAGGCACCCTGTGCCTGTCACGTCGCCCCCTGGTGGTGGACATTCCTCCTGTCGTGTGGCACCCCGGCGTTCAACGTCGCCAGTCTTCTAGTCACCATTGTGTGTGTTTTGTCCTGTTTTCCCCATGTCCTGTGAACGCACCCTTCCCTAATCATCTACACTTGGTTGCAATCATCTTAGTATTTAAACTCCCTGTGTGTCTTGTTTCAGTGGACGTTATTGTCTGCTGTTACATGTTCCTTTACGTTATATTCCAGACCCGGAGAGGCCTGGAATAGTGCTTGTGGCACTTTTCAAATAGACTTAGCCTTCTTCTTGTTTTGCCGAATAAAGACAGTTTTTAAAGTTTTCCCTGCGCATTGGTCTGTCATTCACCGAACACATTACAGTGACAGATGCAGCAAAAACATAACCGATTCACCTCTGTGTTTTACTGTAGGTATGGTGTTCTTTGAGCTTTCGCTCAAAAAGTAATGGATGGGGCGATCTGAAACTGTCGTACCTTCACCTTGTATCTTTTTGGCAATAATCCTTGATTCTTTTTTTTACCATTTACACTATCCTTCTGTTCAATCTGGGGTTGATTTTCCTCTTGCGGCAGCGCCCAGGGAGGTTGTCTACAGTTCAATGGAACTTGACACGCCTGTCTTTTCATGACATAACCTAAAGTTTTTCATGGCTAAGTGAGGTATAATAGTTATTCTACTTTTTTACATTATAGACATTGTAACGTGTGGCGAATAACCGGACCAAGGCGCAGAAGTGGCAAAACAGAAGGTTGTTTATTAAGACCGCTGTGCACAAATGAAATAAGCCTTCTAGGCTAAGGAGAACCCCAGCTCCTACAACACGTAACATGTAACAATCACGGACACAGAGACCAGACACACAAGGGCTTATGTACTGAGGAAACAGGCAGCACCTGCGAGGAATCAGGGAGGGAGGCGTTCACAGGACATGGGGAAAACAGGACAAAACACACGACAGTGACTAAAAGACCGGCGACGTTGAACGCCAGATAGCCACGCCATCAGAGGAGGGCCCGTCTTGAGGTGGCAACGTGACAGACATACGAACAACAAATACTTCCAGCCCAACATGGGAGATGAAAAACAAATGTTTGTTACACTGCATGTTTAAGCTGGCCAGGCTACACAATGTTTTTGTGAAATGTAAAAAGAAATATACAGGGGAGGTTAAATTTGCCAGGGTATATTTATGTCTCTTACTTTTGCATTGTTTACTTAAGAGTTTTACCAATGCAATCATTAATACCCAAGGCCCCTTTCCTGTAAATCCACTTGAATAAAGTTAATTCACTCTGCAGGATTGGTAAAGACAGGACGCTGGTGGTATGGGTCAACATTAATGAACACCTAAGATTGGTGACCACTCGAGAGGATGCCAATATCGCAGAGGCCTTCCAATGTGTCTGTGTCAACGTCCAAAAGGTAGATAGCCTTGAAAGCCAAATATCCTAAAAGCATCTATTTTTGGAATGTTGCGTTCCCTGTATTCAGTATACATTTGCTGTTGAACAAAACTTGTTTGTTAAATGATATTGTATGGCCCAAAGCTAATATATCAGCATGTCTGTCACTTGCTGTTTAGTTGGAGGCGCTGTACAGGAAGATGAGGCACCCTTTCATCTGGAAACCACAGCTGGGCTGGGTGGTGAGCTCTCCAGCAGATGTGGGAACCGGCCTGAGGGCAAGCGTCCGAGTCAAGTTGCAGGAGCTCCCCAGACAGAAACGACTGAAAGACATACTCAGAAGACTGCGCCTCTGCATGGACAACACAGGTAAAAAATATATAGACATGTTGAGAAGGTAAATGCAGCACAGTTTACAACCTGAAGGACTGAAAAGGAAGAACAGGACAGTGTTGCTGTGTTTACTTTATAAAAATTGTGGCAACCAGGGAGTTCAGACAGGGGGTGACTTCACATAGGCTGGAACAGACACACTCAAACTCAGGGTTACAGCACAAAACAAAAAGGTTTATTGACCAAAATCAAAACTCAGGTTCCTCCTCGTTCGAGGGAAAAACAGCTTTCTCTGTTTCTTTGACGGTTTAGACCTGTGAACAGAGGAACACACTTGGTGGTTAGCGTTGTAGGGCAGTTTTCCGTAGTCAGCCATGCAGGGCTCTCGCTCTCTCTGCCTCTTCTCCCCTGAGTCTGGCACTGGGGGAGTTTTATCCCTTTCCCAACGAGCGGATGCGGTGCAGCCGTGTGCCTCGTTGGCTGGCTAAGGGGTGGTACGTTATAAAACCCGGAGTGGATTTCTCCTTCCAACTCCGGCCTGGAGCACCGGTCACCGTGGTGCCGGGGTGTTTGCTGCCATACAGCTCCTGGGTTGCCACAAAATGCTTTGGAAGCCAATATTCTGGACTGGCCTCAGAGACCATACATCAATTAATTGGACTTAAACTGGGTTACTCCATTTGTGTATGTTAATTTTAGGCTGTCTACAAGGGGCAGTGGTGAGGTCATTTACAGTTACATAGAGTTTCTGTTTGCTAGTGTGTTTGGTACTCAAAAGATGTCAGTCACAGATGTCAGCCAAATGTCAGTCACAGATTTATATATCCAATGCTACTTGGGCTACAATATAAGGGTAACACTAACCGTAGCACCTGTATTAACAAAAGTTAAGACAATAATGAAAGAATACTGATGCCCTCTCCATTCGGCAGGTGTAGTTGTCACCAGCAAGCACAGATATAGGGCCTTGTCACAGGGGGGAGTAATCATTTTAATGACCCCCATTTTATCCCATCTTTAGGCTATTCATTTCAATAGCCAAGAGGGGCAAATTAGAATTTGTCTTTTGTCATATCTGAAATTACATAAGTACTTTACTAAAGAAATGTAGGCAAAAAACACCAAGTATTCTTTTTATCATTCAGAGGAGGCAGGAGTGGTGGGTGGGTTGAACCTGTGTGCTTGTGAGAGCTGACAATTAAATATTAATTAAGGAATTTCATACTTTGATAATAGTTTAAATGAAGTCAGCTGATGCATCTAGGAAACCAATGACTACTCTGGTTTCCTGTCTAAACTGGCTATGCAAATGTCTTGTATTTTTATGTAGTCCCTACGTTAGCAGCAGTAGAAATTTGAATGAAGATACACAATAAAAATACATAATTTGAATAAAAAAAACATGAATTATGCAGACCTGATCAGATGTGCAAAATGAATACAAGGTTAGAAAGCTGGATATAGTTAGCAAGATATATACAGAGTATACAAGTACATAATTATGTATGGGAGTATTGAATTAGTGTGTTTAATGAGTGCATAAGAATATACCAGATAAGTGCCTTAACAGTTCAAAAAGATTTGCAAGGGTCAGTGGGTAGATGACCTGCTGGAAGGGAATGGTTCAGTCGATGATGATATGCTGGGCAGACCTTAACACTCTCTGCAGAGAGTGAATCTGTAAAAAATCTCTAAGATCATAGGGCCCACATCAAATTTCCTCAACAGACTGAGGAAGAGCCTCATCTTGTTGACAACATTGATATGGGGGAGGACCAGGACGTCCCTGGCAGTATGCACCATTAGGAACTTGATGCTGTTGACCTGCTCCATCTCTGCCCAATCAATGTCAATGGAAATGCAATTTAAAAACTACACAAAAACACAGTGCAGAAAAAGGGTTTGTAAACCATTATGAATTACAAGCATACCTGCATAAACAGATCCCAAAATACAGTAGGATCTTCAAGTCAGTACAAAAGATAAACACAGTGTCTATGTTGATCATTTTCAGTCAGGTGATTGCTCTGAAGGCCTGGTGGGCAAAAACATTGTTAAAAATGGCGGCTAACATTTAAAACTCTACAGCCGTGGCCAATAGTTTTGAGACTGACACAAGTATTGGTTTACACAATGTTTGCTGCTGCAGTGTTTTTAGATATTTTTGTCAGATGTTACTATGGTATACTGAAGTATAATTACAAGCCATTCCATAAGTGTCAATAGCTATTATTGACAAATACATTAAGTACATGCAAAGAGTCAAGATTTGCAGTGTTGGCCCTTCTTCTTCAAGACTGGCATGCTGTCAATTAACTTGTGGGCCACATTGCATAATCAATGCTTGGAGTTTGTCAACATTTTGGGGTTTTTGATTGTCCACCCGCCTCTTGAGGATTGACCAAGTTCTCAATGGGATTAAGGTTTAGGGAGTTTCCTGGCCATGGACCCAAAATATCTGTTTTGTTCCCAGAGCCACTTAGATATCACTTTTGTCTCATGGAAACTGTTCTTGGATGGTTGGGAGAAGTTGATCTCGGAGGTACCATTCTTTATTTATGGCTGTGTTCTTAGGCCAAATTGTGAGTAAACCTACTCCCTTGGCTGAGAAGCAACCCCACACATGAATGGTCTCAGGATGCTTTACTTGACATGACACAGTACTGAAGGTAGCTCTCACCTTACCGGGCAAGTGGTAAGGGTATTCATCAGAGAAAATGACTTCCTCAGCAGTCCAATCCCTGTACCATTTGCAGAAAATCAATGATGTTTTTCTCTGGAGAGAAGTGGCTTCTTTGCTGCCCTTGACCCCAAGCCATCCTCCAAATGTCCTCGCCTCACTGTGCGTGCAGATGCACTCACACCTGCCTGATGCCATTCCTGAGCAAGCTCTGCACTGGTGGTACCCCAATCCTGATTCAATTTTAGGAGACAGTCTTGGCGCTTTCTGGACTTTCTTGGGCACCCTAAAAGCCTTCTTCACAACAAGTGGAAGAAGCCTTCTTCACAACAAGTGGAAGAAGCCTTCTTCACAACAAGTGGAAAAAGTAAGGCGCTGTGAATACTTCCCGGATGCACTGTAAATTGGTAAAAAGTGACCAGTAGAGGTGGGTGTTTGAAAGCACTCACACACGCAGTCAGCATGGTAGAATTGGGGAAGCCTCCAATTTGCAACAAAGTTTTAAAACCGCATGTGATCAATTGGAGCTTCGTATGTCATTAATCACATGCCATTGGCCCTTTAAAACAAGATTTAGCTTAATTCTGTCGATTGATATTGCTTTGAAAATGTTACGGTGCGTCAGATATCTCATTTCAATGGTGCCGTCAATTTACTGTCATAGATATGGTGTACAAATGACCTGGCAATGACTCTAAACACAAAGGGAAATAAAAAGAAAATGTATGCAGATGAAAATCTGTCAATGGCTAAGAAAGCATTTGCTTGAGGTAGTTGCTGCAAAAAGTGGCCGCACCAGTTACTGAAAATCATGGTTGACATACTTTTCCCCACTTTTTCTATCTATCAATACGGTTTTACACTTTTACAAACTGCTCATTATTTTATTTAAAAAGTCATCACTACAAAATAGTGATTAACCCAATTGAAACCAATGACACCAAAGTCTTCCGAATAAGTAGGCATGTGCAGCAACCCTAACATGCAACCCTAAAATTACAGATTAAAAGTACTTGGTGGTGTTCACCAGTTTTACAAGTTCCAAATTAAGAATTAAATTACCAGGTAAAAGTAGTATTGTAACGAATTAGTGACCTAAACTGATTTTTAATCCTTTTTATTGTACAACCCTGTTTCCCAAATAAATCTGAAGCTGTGTAAAATGCTAATACAAACAGTTTGCAATGGTGTGCATTTAATCACTGTGTTGAATTGAAAACACTCCAAAGACAACATATCAAATGTTGAACCTGAGAAATGTTATTGTTTTTGGTAAAAATATAATAAAATTGTAATTTGAGCATTTGGAAACTGGGGAGACCAATTTCTGTAATTTAATGTTTTCCATTCTTGCTTGATATAGGATTTAAGCTGCTATCTGTTCAGGGTCTCCTTTGTTTTTATTTTAATAACGCAATAAATGTTTTCAATGGGTGACAGGTCTAGACTGCAGGCAGGCCAAAAAAACAGATGTTGTTTATATCTGGTTTCTTTTTTGCATTGTAGACATTTAACTTGGTTTTGTGGATGCAGATGTAAACTGTGTGCACAAACAATGCTTTTTGGAAGCGTTCCTGAGCCCATGCATAGATTTCCAATAGAGAATTGTGCCTGTGCCTGATCATGGCCATCCAATATTGTTTTTTGTCCTTGTCCCTTGCGTACATAGATGTTTCTGCATGTTTCTTATGAATCTTTTGATGCCATTATGTACCGTAGATTATGAGGTAACTTGCAATTTTACGTTGCAAAAAGTTATTCAATTGTTGCACTATTTGCTGTTGCTGTCTTTTAGAGTGGTTAATCCATCCCCCTCTATATTTTTTGACTTATCCTCTCTGGGTTGATCTCATATTTAAAGTGGGCATACATTTTTCAAGGAACAATAACATTTCAACATGATATGTTGTCTTTGTGCTATTTTATATGGAATACAGGGTTTAAATGTTTTGCACATCTTTGCATTATGTGTTTATTTTCATTTTACACAGTGTCACAATTGTTTTGGGAATGGGGTTGTATTACCCACTGGTTGATTATGAACTCCCTTTATCTGGTAATTTTGGTTTTAATTACAAATAAAGTGGAGAACACAGCGAAACCCAGCCAAAGTACTTTGTACTTTATATACCTCTGCGTCCCAACTACCTCAACCCTGCACCAGTGTGGTATCTCAAGATACACATCATCAACACAAATCTGCCCAATTAGCCAATTCACTTTATACAGCTGTAGACCATTACACCTTTTTTTTTTTTCTTGAAGAAAAACTTTTGTGAGTGAGGAACATAAGGGTTACATTTAAGAGACCACTGCACATTGAACGCTTCGGTTCCCCGCTCAAAACTTTCTTTTTCAACTTTTTTGGAATGGAAAGAATAAAGTGCAGTCGTCTACAATTTTTCCAGAGCTATATATTCCCCTACATTTGACACAGGCACTTGTTAGCATTGCCATGTCTTGCTATATTTGAAATGATTTGATAACAAATAATAAAAAGGAACTACTTTTTGTGATTCCTTGGAACAACATGCATTGGTAACCATGTATTTAGGCCATGAATCTGTAGGTTTTAGAAAGTATGATTTGGAATTTGTTTCTTTTATGGCTTTCCTGTTGTACTCAAACATTATTGCATATACATTGCAATCAAATTTTTGAAATAATTAAAGAAAAAGTGTTATTTGGCTGATGTGTCTTACCTTTCTTCTCAGACTGCAGCGGGGTGTACAATGTCAGTAATGCCCAAACCATTGGCTTGGATGAGGTGGGGTTCATGCAGCTAGTGGTGGATGGGGTCAAGCTACTCATTCACATGGAGAAGAGGTTACAGAATGAAGAAAACATAGATGATTTGGTGCCTTTACAGAAGTAGAGCTGATGAATATGTGGGAAGATGAGTCCCTTATGTCCCAAGCAAAACAAACACCATAACTTAGTGGTAGCAAAATGTCATTATATTTTAGAGGGCTTACACAATGTGACTTGTTCATAATTATAATGTTTTAAACCCTAAATGTTGTGTTACTACTTGAATATACAGTATATGGACAAACGTATTGGGACACCTACACATCACACCTACAGGAGCTTGTATGACATACTATTCTAAATCCATAGGCATTAAAATCAAGTTGGTCCCCCCAAAGCTTCCACTCTTCTGGGAAGGCATTCTTCCAGAAGAACATTGGTGAGATCAGACACTGATGTTGGACAAGATGGCCTGGCTCGCAATCTCTGTTCTAGTTCATCCTAAAGGTGTTCGAAAGGGTTGAGGCTCTGTGCAGGCCAGTCAAGTTCTTCCACACCAAATTCATCCACCCACGCCGCTATGGACCTTGCTTTGTGCACTGGAACAGAAAAGGGCCTACCCCAAACTGTACCCTCGAAGTTGGCAACATTTTTGCACTACTCGCCTCAGCACTCTGCCACCCCACTCTTTAACTTTACGTGGTCTGCTACTTCGTGGCGGAGTTGCTGTTGTTCCTAATGGCTTACACTTTGCAATAATAACACTTTTACAGTTGATGGTGGAGTATCTAGGAGGGAGGAAATTTCACTAACTGATCTGTTGAAACTGTGGCATCCTATTCCAGTACCACGCTCAAATTCAGTGAGCTCTTTAGAACAACCATACTTTTACAAATGTTTGTAAAGGCAGACTGCATGGCTAGGTGCTTTTTTTTTTTTTATAAACCGTTGGTAATGGGACTGAATGAAACACCTGAATTCCATGATAAAGAGGAGAGGCCCAATACTTTTGTCCATTAAGTGTATATACAGTGGGGAGAACAAGTATTTGATAAACTGCCGATTTTACAGGTTTCCCTACTTACAAAGCATGTAGAGGTCTGTAAATTTTTATCATAGGTACACTTCAACTGTGAGAAAAATCACATTGTATGATTTTTAAGTAATTAATTTGCATTTTATTGCATGATATAAGTATTTGATCACCTACCAACCAGTAAGAATTCCGGCTCTCACAGACCTGTTAGTTTGTCTTTAAGAAGCCCTCCTGTTCTCCACTCATTACCTGTATTAACTGCACCTGTTTGAACGTGTTACCTGTAGAAAAGACACCTGTCCACACACTCAATCAAACAGACTCCAACCTCTCCACAACAGCCAAGACCAAAGAGCTGTGTAAGGACATCAGGGATAATATTGTATACCTGCACAAGGCTGGAATGGGCTACAGGACAATAGGCAAGCAGCTTGGTGAGAAGGCAACAACTGTTGGTGCAATTAATAGAAAATGGAAGAAGTTCAAGATGACGGTCAATCACCCTCGGTCTGGGGCTCCATGCAAGATCTCACCTCGTGGGGCATCAATGAGCAAGAGGAAGGTGAGGGATCAGCCCAGATCTACATGGCAGGACCTGGTCAATGACCTGAAGAGAGCTGGCACCACAGCCTCAAAGAAAACCATTAGTAACACACTACGCCGTCATGGATTAAAATCCTACAGCGCACGTAAGGTTCCCCTGCTCAAGCCAACGCATGTCCAGGCCCGTCTGAAGTTTGCCAAGGATGATCCAGAGGAGGAATGGGAGAAGGTCATGTGGTCTGATAAGACAAAAGTAGAGCTTTTTGGTCCTCCAAACACTTGCCATGTTTGGAGGAAGAAGAGTGAGTACAACCCCAAGAACACCATCCCAACCGTGAAGCATGGAGGTGGAAACATAAGTCTTTGGGGATGCTTTTCTGCAAAGGGGACAGGACGACTGCACCGCATTGAGGGGAGGATGGATGGGGCCATGTATCGCGGGATCTTGGCCAACAACCTCCTTCCCTCAGTAAGAGCATTGAAGATGGGTCGTGGCTTCCAGCATGACAACGACCCAAAACACACAGCCAGGGCAACTAAGGAGTGACTCCGTAAGAAGCATCTCAAGGTCCTGGAGTGGCCTAGCCAGTCTCCAGACCTGAGCCCAATAGAAAATCTTTGGAGGGAGCTGAAAGTCTGTATTGCCCAGCGACAGCCCAGAAACCTGAAGGATCTGGAGAAGGTTTGTATGGAGGAGTGGGCCAAAATCCCTGCTGCACTGTGTGCAAACCTGGTCAAGAACTACAGGAAATGTATGACCTTAGTAATTGCAAACAAAGGGTTCTCTACCAAATATTGAGTTCTGCTTTTCTGATGTATCAAATACTTATGTCATGCAATAAAATGCTAATTAATTACTTAAAATCATACAATGTGATTTTTGGATTCTGTCTCTCACAGTTGAAGTGTATCTATGATAAAAATGACAGACCTCTACATGCTTTGTAAGTAGGAAAACCTGCAAAATCGGCAGTGTATCAAATACTTGTTCTCCCCATTTTATCTGGATTGTACTAAAAATTTGCAAATGCAGAGAATAACTGCATAACATGTTATTAAAAATGCAAAAGTATTGTTTAGCCCATTTCAAATATTGAATGACAAAAACATAATTTTGAATGTGTTCATGAAAACATAACTATAAAATATTTTGTATGATCTCTGTTTTTTGCTTTCAATATTTTTGGCGAGGCCATACATAACCATTTACAAATCAACAAAATGTCTATACCAAATACAGAGCACTTACAGTTTATGCAATACCAACATGCTTTGTACTACCGAAAAAACAAATGACATCAGACATTTAGCTTGAGACTCCTTTCAAGTAAGCTTTAATATTGTGCACCAGTGAGACTGAATCTAAATGACTCAAGATTCCTTGCATGTATGTTGGGGTGGAAGGGTTCAGGTGAGTGGGGGGGTTAATGGAGATGAAAGGGGCGGAGCATTATCATTTACATTACTTTAACACCTTTTTCTTCCCCTCTACACTTGGTCTGCTAAGGCAACAAAATAAACATAATATCTGGAAGTTGTACCATTTTAACAATTAGAAATCGGAGTAGCTCCACTTGCACCATATAAAAGCGTGCACAGGCCCCCACTGATCCAGAATGCCATAAAAAAGGTGGGCAGTAGAGAGGTCCCACAGCTTCCAGGATGGGGTTTGTCACAGCTTTTATTATTTTTTTTTAAACATTTTTCTTTAGACCACTCTGGTGTGCGCTTGAGCACTTTGCATTCTCTTTCATTTTTTGAAATTAGGAAATAAAAAGGTCTGCATTGTTTTCCTTCTCCTTCTTGTGTTAAAGGGTGGGGTCTACGACCATTTCATCTTTACAGTAATACAACATGAAATACCATTGCACAGCTGACCCTCATTACTTTCCGTAGATAATAACAAGAAGAAACGTACCAGCACTAGTGGTTCTTTTACGTACTCTCATTGCAATAACAAATGGGATAAATGTACAACAAAAAATAAAATACAAATATCTGCAAATCTAATGTTATGTCCACTTTTTCCATGAACATGTGAACGCCTCAGAAATACCACACAGCATATTTAAAAGGCATGTGGTGGAATAAATGTGTTTAGCAAGAACATTTAATTGAGCAAAAAACAAGTCGAAGATGGACGTTGTTTGATAACAATTAACTATAGTAAACATAGTACCAGACAGAAACTGGGGTAGTCTAGTAAGGTCAATCTGCTTAGGCATCACTTTGAGACTTGGGGCAGTCTTAAACAGAACCGATATCTGAGGCAGTTATGAGAATTTAAGTCACCTCCTGATCTATAATAGTGTTTGGGTGTTATTACAACTCCTTTACTAGTATTTTGAATAGTTAACTATTGTGATTAACTTGAATAATTAATCACAAAACAGTTAGAACAGCATTTTATTAATCTGTGGTCAGTCAATCCTGGATATTTAGGTTCCAGAAGGTAAAAAAAATAAATAATAACGACCATGGTTCATCACTTTCATCACTTAAGCCAACATAAGATACCTTATGTAAATTCAAAGCAATAAACCAAAAATGTTAAGCTGCAGTGCTAACGTCATCATTCAGCTATGCTACATGAAGGAGGATTGTAAAGAGTGCATTAGGAGGAATGACTTGATTTGGACTTCGGGATGTGGAGGGTTTTTGTCTTTCAACATAGTTTGCATCATTCAATCTGTCCTATATAAATTCAGAAAAGGAACATTTCTGTGAAAAGTAAAAAACTAACTAAAGAAAAACAACTCTTGTGAATTTAAAACAACATAAAAATGTCAGTGGAAGCAAACAATCTACAAACATGTCAACCACATGAGGAAAAACTCTAAACAAAAAACAAAATTACAGTATGACACATTTAAACATACACTTTCTGTACAGAAACTCAAGACTATACAATACCTGCAGACTTAATGCTGAAGAGCCTTGTTTTATACAACTCCATAAACAATAAAACTCAACAAAACATTCTCTATTTTGTTTTATACTGTACATGTGGAAAAAGTAGCTTTTGCAGTCTCTGGTCTTCCAAACCCCTTTAATGGTACTTCAGCAAAGGAATTGAAATTATGCGGGCCATCGATACTACGATTCATTTTATTGCAAAGATGGTCAATTCTTACTTATTGTTATAATTATCTATTTTGGGATACAGGGGGGTTGCCTTAGGGAGGGAAAAGGAAAGTGTTTTTTGTCGTTTTACCTAACACTACAGCAGTAGGCTCGAATAGCGGTAAACACAAACTTAGACTCATTCCGAGCCAACACTATAGGGGCGCTGGGGTTATTTCCACTGCCCCTCTGTTCATTTTCTTGATGTCACGCATTCTTATTTCTTTATTTTACTGCATTCAACACAAAATGCCACTAGTTCACAGTTTGAGCTCGTTGGCCACTTTGGATGCAATGTTCTTAAAGGCAATGGATGTGCCAGAGATTCGCTTAAAGCGCACGCCATTGAGCGAGAGGCGCGGCAGCTTACACACCTCCATCTCCCATTGGACTAGGCTGTCCTGGCGGGCGTCGCCGTGAACGCAGAAGAGCATAAAGCGCTCGCGTTGCTCGTAGTCGCAGTTGTTGGCATCCAGGACCTTGCGGATCTCACGCATCATGTCGCCAGGCTCCATGGACGAAGTGGTCTTCATGCTCCAGGTGAAGCGCAGTGAACGGGGTTTGGAGTCCCGGGAACCATCCTCCTTGGCTTCTCCTGATGTACTTCTGGAAAAAAGGGCGGCACAGCGTTAACAGAGCTGTAGAGTAACACTTAGGGGGTGGGTAAATAGGCAGCTGCATACCCAAAATAAATTGTCAGGAGCCAACCAACAAATATGACATTCTAAAAATAATTAGTGTGTAACAAAGCATTCAGTTAGGGGGCACGTTTAGCTTTGACTAAGCACTGTTGTTTTATCAGGGAGCTAACGCTAGTTAACTAGCGGTCTTGGGAAGTTCATCTTGGACCACAGCGGAACTGAATCACAGGCCAACCAGTTTATTTTGTGATTTTTCTTTTAAATGATGACTTTAAGACTTATTTGGCAACATTCCGGTTAAAATGAAGCTACTTAACAATACATTTTAGATGTGTCATCTCGTTTCTGGTGAGTTGGCTAATGCAAGGCAGCTTAGATTGAATTCATTAGATCCATGTTTTGTTAGTGGGGTTGCCCCCACTGATATAATCTCACATATATTTATTATTATATATATTACACGAAGACATGACAGGTATCAAAATGTGCAGAGCTATTGTTTTGTTTAGTTTAAGAAATATTCCTGTTTTTGTTGCAAAAACATAGCCACACTGAATACGGGTTATCTAGAAACTAACGTTAGTCAAACTTTCCAGAATGAGGCAATGCCAATGGCTGCTGGTTCTGAAATTAGCAAGTAGTGCAAGCTAGCTACAGTATTCTTCATGCAGTGGCAGTGAAATGGCCCTGACTTCGACCAGGGGATTACTTCAACAAAGGTAAGGTATTTTTCTACCTTTTTGTCAGCTATTCAGTCTTTTTTTATGCAGGCAACATGTAGCTAGCTATCTAATGGGACATATCATTTTGTTTGTATTTCAGACATGACAGGTAACAAAATGTGCCTCTCATTTTCGATTGCGTTGCTATTGTTTTGTGGAAGATTTGTTGCAAGGTTATGGAAAAATTCTAGTTTTTGTGGCACAGTTTGCAGCTGGAATCGCATCAGTAAAAAGATCAATTTATTGGACTAAATGATTTGCCCTTTACAACGTTAGGTTAAAACAATTTAGAAACACTTAATATTTCTTTTAGATTGCCTGTGTGAATGTGCATACCATGATCTGATCTAGTTCTAGAATACCTTTTAAGCCGTCAGGTGCCAAACCTGAGAAGCTGTGCTTCTTATACTATAGCAGTACAAATGTCTGCAAGGTTAAACAGAGATTTGAGACCATTAAAGGAAATACATACTTGTTGTCTGGTGTTATTTATTTTCTTTTTAATTTAATATGTTATTTCAATCATTCAAAACATTGCAAAAGTTGTTACAAAATTACAGAAAGAAAAATGTAATTTAATAAAGTATTTGTTTTATTTCACTACTTTCAGAGCATCTTTGTAGGCTTACTTTAACTCCATTCAATTTAGAAAAATATCTAGTTTTCATTTCAGCTATAATATTTAAAAAATCTGGAGATATAATCAGTATCACACAAAAAAAAAAAAAAATCGGCATCAGGTACAAAAATCACATATCGTTCAGGCTCTAAAAAGTCCCTCTTAAATGGTCTCAGGGGGATGCATAAACACCCTTTGATTAGCTCAACATCACCATTCTACACGGAAGGAAGGAATCTGTGACGTCAGATTGGATCCTTGGACTAGTCAAGGGCGCATTGACCATGCCATGCCTTCCAGACTGATACATATTCACAGTGGGAAAATTACAACAGTACATTTCAGGTGTTTGATAATTTTATACAAGTGGCTGTGCTGATGCCTCACCTCGGGGGGTCTGTCCTGCCACTGGCCTCTCCTTCAACGGTGGCCCTTCAGGAAGCAATCAGAGTTGAAGGTTCAGCAGAGCATTCAAGGGGCAGGTAGGGTTGTTTTTTTACAAGGAAGTCATGGGACAAGTGAAAGTTAAAAAAAGAACAGGGTGGGGTGAGGTCAAAGCTAGTAAACAAACACGGCCCATGTTCAGAGGGGGAGGTTCAACTGGCAAGGACCGCCCACAAAACCAACATTGACATAGGCAAACGAGCTACCAAGCTAACAAGGAAACCAACTTTTTTCAGAATGTATGACTGATGGATGAAAGACATCACCGACAGGACACACATGGAACCAAACCACCAAAAGAAGTCGGAAGGTGAGTACACAAGATAGTAAACTCTACAGCACTGCAGGCAAGACAGTTTTTCTTCTTCAAACGCAGTCTGTTAGTGAAACAAGGTTAAATGGGGAAGGGCAGGGGAGTGCATTGAATTGCTCTGGGACACTGAAGCTTTCAGGGGTTTTACGTACGCGGGAAGGCCTATCATTGGGTTAATTTTAGCACAGGAAAGGGAGAGGTAGGGCAGGCTGGCACCAAGTCATGAACGGTTGTGTCATGTCATTTTAAGAGTGCTTGGATTCCGAGGTAAGGGGGTGTGTGTGGAATAGGCACTGGGGGAGGGGGGCGTAACCATAGTAACCATTCTGTGAACTCCTACCTCCTGCCAGCCCTGAAAGACATGGTTCTAGAAAAACAACAATGACATTAGAGTATGATTAATGTTCTTAGGGAAGAGCTGTGAACGGACATGGACCAACAAAAGGTTTCCTAGGGAATGTCATTCAATGACAACCTCACAGAATGTTGAAGAAATGTTAACTCAAACAGTAATGGGCCTGCCAAATAGTGTCTCCCTCCCACAAGTCACAATGGGATTCCATTAGTTCTAATGTTTGTTGCTGGAACTTGCCAAATTCTGACCGTGCAATAAACTGACTTGTTGCTAATGCTCTTTGCAATGCTCTCATTGTATGACAGGCCTGTTAGGTCAGCAAAGTCAGTCTCTGCATGCTTTAATACATGTTACATAGGCTTACAGCAAGTTGCTGTCAGCACATTGAGGTACAAGTGAATCGTACTAACACATAAGACAGGTAAATTACTATTTCTGTCAAACAAAATTTGAATAAATGAGAAAAAAAATTACAAAAAAAACCCCCAGGTGGATCGATTTGTAGGTCCAGATGCATTGAATGGGAGTATAGAGCCCCTTCAGTGGACAGTCTGCACTGATGGGTTAGTTTGCCATACCCGAAGGATTGGGCCACAGGCTGCAAGAATCAGGCTTGTTTTACACAGCGCCCTTGAATGACTGCGGCACAGTCAGAGATACTGCAGACTCAGCGCTTATTGAGTGAGTATGTCTGTGTGTGAGGCTGAGAGGGCGGATGGGGTTGTGCTTTTCAGTCAGTTCCTAAAGTGTGAGAGCATCTGTAGGCGGCCCACGTTTCTCTTGAACCAGAGTCAACAAAGGGGACTTGAACTCAATCAGCCCGGGGGAAATATGAAGTGGACACATGACCTCTCTTGGCTTTGTCATCTTAGGTGAAGCTTTAACCTTGATGAAAAATCTAGGATCAGGTTCCCCTCCCCCAAACGCATCCACAACCTCGACTCCAGTCACAAGATCAATCGGAAAAGTTCTTTCTTAGCAGTCCTTGGCCAAGAAGAATAAATAAGAGTGACAACCGATTCTAGCCCATTGAAACAGACAAAGGAGTGTATCCCCCCTAACCTGAAGGATATGCTACACACATGAACCTCATTTTGAATAGGATTGTGTTATGTGAGGTCATGGTTATACTGGAGAACAGTTGCGTTGGAGGAGGTTGGCAACTTGAATAATGTGATCATGTAACAGGTGTGGACATCATTTTTAAACTGACCCATGATAAGAGTCTTGAGGTAACTTTGCCCTTCATTGGCTTTGCAGGCTTTCAACAAGCTGTGGGGATCACATTTTAGCGGTGCCCTATACTAATGCCGGATTAAGAGAGATAAACTGGGGCATGTTCTTAACAATTTTCGCATTCCGCCGAAATGACAGCGGAATGTTCTAATGACAGAATCTGCTGCTGTTACTATTTACTACCAGGTAGAAATGCTGGTTAAAAGATGCCCTGAGAGACCCTAACCAAAAATGGGCATTACAGTTGGGGTCAATGCCATTGTAATTGACACTACTAAGGAATTACAATTGCTGTTTTTTCCCAAACTTAATACCATGACGGAATTGACTAGCCCAGCAATGGTAGTGCAAACATCTGACCTGGGTCAAACACATTGCTTTCAAATAATGGAGGTGGGCCAAGTACATGTTTGTACACTGGTGACAATAAATGAGGTATGTCCCAAGTACTTGAAGACCATCTGACTGTATTGTTTGGGTAGAGCACTGTTCTACTCATTCTGACCTGCGAACAAACTTGGAGGTGATCTTGCTGATGATGCCCGTGGAAGTGCCCCGACGTGCCTGGGCCAGAGCTCCCGTGTCGTGGGAGAGCGTGGGCGATGCAGGCGGACCATTGTAGGTGGCCGAGCGGCGGTCGCGGAGCTGGGCCCCGTGGAAGGTGGAGCGGCTAGAGGAGCCGCGGGGGAAGCGTGTGCGGTCCGGCGGTGTGGCAGCTGTGCTGCTGCTGATGCTGTGCGCTGACGGCGAGGCTGTGGGGGGGCTATGGGGGGTAATTTATACGGGAAAGAGAAAGAAACAGAAAAAAAGAGCAGAAATTCAGATGTCACATAAGTACAATAGCTCTTGCTTTAAGAACATAACAGCATTCAGCAATAAAGAAACATGGCAGTTCAGACCAGTCATAATTATGTGCATTTAGTAGATGTTCCTACACACAAACTTGCTTGCTCCCCCGCACACACACTCTCACCCTTTATATTCAGCGTCGTCGTCTATTGGAGGAAGTGTGGACTTGATGGGATGGCCTGATGCCGACATGGACTTGACGTGACGTGGCCGGGCAGAGGGGACCACCGAGATTGCCGCTGCCGACGGTGAGGAGCCACTGGCTGAGCCGGACATCTCTGTCAAGCTGAGATAGGGGGACAGAAAGATGGGGAAAGGGAATGAAAGATGAAGAGATGGATAGATAGGTTAAAAGACATCTGAAAATAATAGTTTTCCAAAGTATATTCTTTTGCAGTTGAAATGTGAAGATTATCATCAATATCAATCAAAGTAATAGCAACTACGGCTGTGGCACAGATTTTTGTCGTTAGTTCAAACCCAATTAACATTCATGTTAGTGGTTGCCGTGTGGCAGAGGTCTCAATAAATGGTCATTAGTTAGGAGCAGACCTTATGAAGTCACTGTTGCAGCGGTATTGGATCCCCATAGCCCCTCCCCCTACCTGCTGTCCTTGCCGTTGGGAATGGCCGTGTAGCGATCCGTGCTCGACCGCTCACACACGTACGTGTTCCTCCTGGTCATAGCGTTGCTGTTCTGTGGGTTACATACACAGAGCATTGTATGCCTTCTGTCACAACACTGTTTTTCTTCTGACAATCCCCATACAATGTTTTTTTTATTTTGAACAATTCCTTTCAACGCCATCAAGTATTATCTCTGTAGGGCTACACAACAAGAACCCAAAAACCTGCCCAGTGTAGTATTCTGATTGTATTATAAGTGTAATTTGTTACAGTAAAGCTCATTAAGATATTTCAATATCATTAAGATATTTCAGGACAAGAGAATATCTGTGTTTAGATATTCTCTCAAGGAACCTAATTCAAGTACTTTCTCAACCTCAGGAATAAGTAACTGATCACTTGGCCTTGGGGGTAAAGTGATTTTGAGGGTCACAGAAATAATGCATTGCTCTACGTAAAACCTAAACCAATCAATTAAGAAAATGAGGACAGTCCAAAATCAATGGAGAACTGCAACAGAAAAACAAGTCCAACCCATATGTCTCTACCTACAGAAACACAACTATATCTTTGATGGTTTAGAGTGAATTTTTTTATCACAGCCATCACCGAACTGGTCAATGGAATTCTAAAGAACTGGTCTGGGGGTGCGCATGCTGGAGCTAAAATGCACTGGTGTGAATGAAAGACAATAGACCTGCCATGATCAACACTGTCAATGGCTTGAAACAAAACATATTTTTAAAATTTTTCTCATGTCTATGCATGCATCTTCGCTAAAATGAGCTGACAACATAGTAATTTTGTGTATTGGTAATAAGGAATATTGCGTGAGAATGACAAATGTAGGAATGGTCAAAACTACAGATATATTTATCACACACATCTAGCAAAAGACAGTTCCTGTAAAGATTACTTCCCAATGCGCTGGATTAATTTACCGGCACTTTTGACAGTACATTAGCTGCAGCGTCAGGAAGGAGAGCACTACAGCTGGGGACAAATGACTGTTCCTCAGAAAAAGCAGCACATCATACTCAGCTCAGAAAATGCTTCAGCATTATTTATATTTAAATATTTTTTGATTTAGACCAACAAGGAAAATTGTAATTTCAATTACATTAAGCAATTTCTCCAGAAAGTAGTTTTCTTTGTAATTTTCGGAGAACCTAATTCTCTCAAGGAACCTAATTCAATACTTCAAGCACTTTAAAGACCTTGTGAAACCCTAGATGGAAAGAAAAACAAATAGGAGGGTGGGAGACCACTAATTTAATGACAAATTGTTTGCTCTCAAATACTGTAATTTTGATATTTCATGTTACTATTGGAATTAACAACTTTTGCTGTCAATTGTTAGGCTAGAAAAGAACTGTGTACCAGTCATCTGTTTAGATACACATTGCTGTAACCCAGCCCCAGTAGACTTATAAAAAAGTGATCTGCTAAATTACTAAAATGCTAAATAATCAGACTTGCTTATCTAGAACAGTGTTTCCAAATTCTGCTCGGTGCATGTTTTTGCTCAAGCACTCCAGTGCAACCATTGAAACAGGTGTGAGTGCTAGGGCAAAAACAAAAACAGGACCAGGATCGGGAAACTGATCTAGAGTAAATTACAGGATAAATTATTTTGGTTACAAAAGTTGCTAAGATTATAGAAAGACCTCATTTGACAGATTTTTCCACATTCCTGGCCTAGGGATTCAAATGAGCAACTTTGTTGCTGGTCAGCCTCGTCAGACTCACTGCTGAGGCGGTGGATGATTTCTTCCTCTCCTGCGCAACCAGTGGCGAGACAGGCATGTCGCCCTTGTCGACGCCCGTACCAAGCTTGTGGGAAGCATCGCCCTTGTCACTCTCCACGCTGCTGGCTTGCCCTCGCTTGGTGTAGGACACTGATGGTGGGATAGAGGGCGCCACTGAGTAGATACAAAAGACAAGTGGTTATTACAAATTACATTAGTTTATTCAACTCATAGAGATGTATAAAAAACTTCTAGGTACCCCAAGGACATTGGGCTAATAGCTCCCAACTCCTACGAATTCCCACCCAGTAGCTGTAAAATGGTGAAAGCCCACAGCTGCATAGTCCTGCTCTATGTAACACTTTCTGGCATGGACATTAGGGGCTACAGGACAATAGGCAAGCAGCTTGGTGAGAAGGCAACAAATGTTGGCGCAATTATTAGAAAATGTAAGAAGTTCAAGATGACGGTCAATCACCCTCGGTCTGGGGCTCTATGCAAGATCTCACCTCGTGGGGCATCAATGATCATGAGGAAGGTGAGGGATCAGCCCAGAACTACACGGCAGGACCTGGTCAATGACCTGAAGAGAGCTGGGACCACAGTCTCAAAGAAAACCATTAGTAACACACTATGCCCCCCGCAAGGTCCCACTGCTCAAGCCAGCACATGCCCAGGCCCGTCTGAAGTTTGCCCATGACCATCTGGATGATCCAGAAGAGGAATGGGTGAAGGTCATGTGTCTGTAGAGACAAAAGTAGAGCTTTTTGGTCTAAACTCGCCGTGTTTGGAGGAAGAAGAGGGATGAGTACAACCCCAAGAACACCATCCCAACCGTGAAGCATGGAGGTGAAAACAATTCTTTGGGGATGCTTTTCTGCAAAGGGGACAGGACGACTGCACCGCATTGAGGGGAGAATGGATGGGGCCATGTATTGCGAGATCTTGGCCAACAACCTCCTTCCCTCAGTAAGAGCATTGAAGATGGGTCGTGGCTGGGTCTTCCAGCATGACAACGACCCAAAACACACAGCCAGGGCAACTAAGGAGTGACTCCGTAAGAAGCATATCAAGGTCCTGGAGTGGGCTAGCCAGTCTCCAGACCTGAACCCAATAGAAAATCTTTGGAGGGAGCTGAAAATCCGTATTGCCCAGCGACAGCCCCGAAACCTGAAGGATCTGGAAAAGGTCTGTATGGAGGAGCGGGTCAAAATCCCTGCTGCACTGTGTGCAAACCTGGTCAAGAACTACAGGAAATGTATGATCTCTGTAATTGCAAACAAAGGTTTCTGTACCAAATATTAAGTTCTGTTTTTTTGATGTATCAAATACTTATGTCATGCAATAAAATGCAAATTAATTACTGAAAAATCATACAATGTGATGTTCTGGATTTATTTTTGATTCCGTCTCTCACAGATGAAGTGTACCTTTGATAAAAATTACAGACCTCTACATGCTAAGTAGGAAAACCAGCAAAATCGGCATTGTATCAAATACTTGTTCTCCCCACTGTATATAATTAGGAAAAGGCTTGTGCTAAATCATTTTAATATCAGTCCAAGCAGAAAAGATAATACACAGTAATAGTTAAACTGTGGAAACTGAAAATATTTTAATTGGATACTTACTTTAGGTGCTGCAAGGAGAACAGTTGTAAATGGAAACTTCCCAATCAGTTCAAATAAAGCTCAAATTCTCTACAAAATCCATTGATGACATTTCCTGTGATAAACAGAACTATTATATTGTGGCAATGTTTTCCCTACCGTGGTCACTGAAACGCCGCTGCTTTTGGTTGGCTGATATGCTGCGTGTGACCTTTGAGTGGGCTGGCGACTGGCTTGAGCTGTTATTGGCCTCGCTGCTGGGCCGTGACCTTTGACACAAGTTGCTATTGGACAGGGACTCGCTCCCCTCAAACTGTTCAATGAAAAGAGAGAGGAAGAGGGGATTGGGATGCAGATTAGAAATTAATTTCACACATTACACACAACATGAGCTGCCTTATCAAACGAGGATACAAATGTCTATGTTGACTAAAATACGGTACCGTCTCTAATGAAATGTGGCAGCCTTTATGAATTGACAGGTTCTTCTGACTCTGCATGGCACACACATGATGACTTCATACTAAAAATAAATTAGGTTTAGGTCAAGAAGGGACCATCTTCTGTGGAATGGGAGGGGACGGAATGCCCCACCGGCCTGGCCTTTAATATGGCCTAAATACCTTACCCAAAAAGTGATTTCCTTCACATAGACAGCATGACATGCACCTCACTATTTTCGTTAGCCACCACACACAGCAGATTGGTTCTTTGAGGTAAACAACACCACTAAACTTAGTTGAAGTGTTTTGAAGTAGGTTTATGCTTGCAATGCAGCTTTTGTAGCTAGCTCAGGGAGCACAGTGTCAAATCATGAATTTGGACAATGCTAATTCCAGGCTAGAGCAGTTGAATAATGGTTTGTTGTGAAACATGACTCCATGGGCCTTAGAACAACTCAAGGTATGTGTTTTTTTTCATCCAAATATTAACTCTCTTTAAAAGATATGTACAGTACCAGTCAAAAGTTTGGACGCACTTGGAATCATGTGGAAACCCAAAAAGTCTTAAACAGATCAAAATACATTTCATATTTTACATTATTCTATCTAACCATTTATTACCCAGATGTTAGCTTTGCACAATTTGTGCATTCTCTCATAGCTTCACGAGGTTGTCATCTTTCTTTTAATGCATCAAAGTGGGTATACAAGGTTGAATGGGTATACAGAAGACCATTAAGTCTGCGCTGTCATAGTCCATTTTATGGTAAGAATATCTCAAATACGCAGAGAAAAACAACAATTCATCATTTGACATGAAGGTCAGTCAATCTGGAAAATGTCAAGATGTGTAGTTGCAAAATCCATGCTATGAAACTGGCTCTCATGAGGACTGAAAAAAAAAAAAACACCTAAAGATACAGTGGGGAGAACAAGTATTTAATACACTGCCGATTTTGCAGGTTTTCCTACTTACAAAGCATGTGGAGGTCTGTAATTTTTATCATAGGTTCACTTTCCCTGTGAGAGACGGAATCTAAAATAGAAATCCAGAAAATCACATTGTATGATTTTTAGGTAATTCATTTGCATTTTATTGCATGACATGTATTTGATCACCTACCAACCAGTAAGAATTCTGGCTCTCACAGACCTGTCAGTTTTTTTGTAAGAAGCCCTCCTGTTCTTCCCTCATTACCTGTATTAACTGCACCTGTTTGAACTCGTTACCTGTTGAAAAGACACCTGTCCACACACTCAAACTTATGTCATGCAATAAAATGCAAATTAATTACTTAAAAATCATACAATGTGATTTTCTGGATTTTTAGATTCCGTTTTAGAATCTAAAATCGATAGTATATTCATTTTCATATAGTATATTATTATTTAACACAATTATTTCTGATTCATGTGTTATTTCGTAGTTTTGATGTCTTCAGTATTATTCTACAATGCAGTCTATTTCAACTATCTAGTGTATAACCTCAAAACGAGCATGAAACCACAAATGTAATCAAGTTACTTTTTTGTAGATTGCACAGAGTTGCATTTCATTCTTTATCGATATAGTTTGCTTTTGGTTCCGTCTGTGTACATTTTGTTTTACCATTTAAAATCTTTTTAAAAGTTTTGCAAAGCTTGGAATAAGACAGTAGTAGCATTCGTACAGCTACTCCTGTAAGCATATCCATATAATCTATATGAATTGGTTATTCGGCATGTGCGTAGCTATAGCATCTGCCTCACCTCAGCAGGTTTCCTGCCCAGTAGGAGGTAGGTGGCCATGGTTTCGTCGTACTTCTGTCCGGTTAGTGCATCTGTGATTTCCTCTTTAGGGAAGCCCATGGTTATCATAAGTTCTGTATGAGAGGGACCATATTATACTAGTTAAACAGTAATTGATGTTTAGGTAAATGCTCATGTCCATACCTTAAACCATTCAGTAAGTGTCTTGGAAAATATAAAAAATATACAACCATTTCCCAAAAAAACCAACAAAAAACCAACAGAATGCAATGATGTGCAAAATCATTCATCTCTATATTTAATTGAGAATACTGCAAAAACAACATATCAAATGTTTTTGGAAAAATACATGCTTGATGCAACACGTTTCAAAGAAGTTGCGATAGGGGCATGTTTACCACTGTGTTGCATCACCTCTACTTTTAACAGTACTCTGTAAGAGTAAGGGAACTGAGGATACCAATTGTTGTAGTTTCCCATTCTTGTTGATATAGGATTAAAGCTGCTGAACAGTTCGGGGCTATTTTTGGATTCATAATGTGCCATTGTTTTTATTGGCTTTACAGGTCTGGGCTGCAAGCAGGCCAGTTTAGCACCCGGTCACTTTTACTACAAAGCCATGCTGTTGTAATACATGCAGAATGTGGTTCAGCATTGTTTTGCCAAAATAAGCGAGGCCTTTGCGGAAATAAGACATAGTCGGAATGACAGCAGATGTTGCTTCAAAACCTGTCTATACTGTTTAGCATTTCAGCAAGTCATCCATGCCATGTGCACTAAAGTACTCCCAATACTATCACAGAAGCTGGATTTTAAACTGTGTGCTTGATAACAAGCTAAATTTCTCAGTTTTAACATTTGATATGTTGTCTTTGTACATTCTCTAATGAATACAGGGTTTAAATGATTTGCACATCACCAAATTCTATTTTTCATCACACTTTACACAGACCCCGCATTCCAACTTTTTATGGTTGTAAAAAACAAAAATTATTAAATATTACAAATGCATATGGTGTGCACTGTATTATAAGAAAGTAATGTACTGTGGCATGTATATACAATGAACAACGTTAGGAATTATTTACATTATCAACATTTATGAATTATTAACGATATAAAATGATATGATGCTATTTGAATTCGCTGTCCAATCCGGAATTCATACAAATTGTTTTTTCCAAGTAATTATTTAGTGGCATGGAACTGATCATTTCTGCATCATGTTTTAAAACTTCTTGGAAGTAACAAAGGGGAGAGTGTAATGTCAGATGACAATGGCAGTATGTGACTCACCTATCCTCTTTGTGTCGTTCCAGTCGGGTTCAGGCTCCTGGTGAGGCTTCAGCTCCTCCTCCTCGTGGCCCACATTCATCCAACGGTCTCTCATGATTTGCTGAGGGCAAGACAGAGGGTTAAATGAACCAATGGAGAGACATGTGAACCAAACTGTATTAAAGGTCCAAATCTTTACAGTACATGAAATTCGTTGAGAAGAAAATGACATAACAGCGGTCAATGGAAACCAAAATCACCAACAAATTGGGGGCTGGATTCAAACCGAAAATCAAAGTAAACAATTGAAAATCACAGACAAATCACCAGGGGGCCAACTGTGTGAATTTCATCATGGCAACTCTTAATGTGACTCAGAAGTGTGTATGGCCTGTATATGCATTCCCATCAACATAAGGGCAAGCTCCTGATGAGAGAGTGGATGGTATCCTGGGGAATCCCCTCCAAAATCTGAATCAGGGCATCAGTAAGCTCCTGAACAGTCTGTTGTGCTACTTGACAGCTTTGGATGCACCAATACACAACGTCCTAGAGGTTCTCAATTGTATTCAGGTCTGGGGAACCTAAGGGCATCAATGCCTTTATCATTGGCATCAATGCCTTTATCATCCAGGAACTGCCAACACACTCTAGTCTCCTGGTGCATTGTCCTGCACCAGAAGAAACCCAGGGCCCACTGCACCAGCATAAGGTCTAACGAGGGG
Organism: Novumbra hubbsi; assembly: GCA_016801125.1. Classification (NCBI taxonomy): domain Eukaryota; kingdom Metazoa; phylum Chordata; class Actinopteri; order Esociformes; family Umbridae; genus Novumbra; species Novumbra hubbsi. Next base: position 119,064 of record JACXGK010000122.1, on the reverse strand, counting down.
TTTGAGGATTAGAATGTGGAAATCTGTGGGACCCTGCACGGTGCTGGGCTGTGAGTACAGGACCAACTGGAAAACGTTGGGCCCTCTTGCCTCCCCCAAGGTGTCTGTTTCTGGAAGTGTATTCTAAGGACATAATATCTTTCAGTCCCATATCCCATTTATTGATTGTTTTCACATAGTACATATTTTACTTGAGCATGCTAAAGGAGCTAAATTGTAATGTGTTATTGTTAGCAATTGTTGCCTATATGTGGCTTTAAAAAAAGCTTATTGGTCCTTATACAGTGCATCCGGAAAGTATATAGCAGAATTCATGTATTAAATTTAAAAAAAAATGCTCAAAGTTCTACACACAATACCCTATAATTATAACCTGACATGAAGTCCAAGGAATTGTCCATAGACCTCCGAAACAGGATTGTATCGAGGCACTGATCTGGGGAAGGGTACCGAACAATTTCTGCAGCATTGAAGGTCCCAATGAGCACAGTTGCCTCCATTGTCCGTAAAAGGAAGAAGTTTGAAACAACCAGGACTCTTCCTCGAGTTGGCCACCAAAACCTGATGTTCACACTGACAGAGCTCCAGCGTTGCTCTGTGAAGAGAGAAGAACCTTCCGGAAAAACAACCATCTCTGCAGCACTCCCCCAGTCAGGCCTCTATGACAGAGAGGCCACACAAAAGCCACTCCTCAGTAAAAGGCACATGACAGCCCATGTCTGGAGGAAAACAGGCACCACTTATTATCTGGCCAATACCATCCCTACAGTGAAGCATGGTGGTGGCAGCATCATGTTGTGGGGATGTTTTTTAGCAGCAGGAACTGGGATACTAGTTAGGATCAAGGAAAAGATAAATTCTGCAATGTACGGACACATCCTTGATGGAAACCTGCTCCAGAGCGCTATGGACCTCAGACTGGGGCGAAGGCTCATCTTCCAACAGGACAACAACCCTAAGCACACAGCCAAAATAACAAAGGAGTGGCTTCGGGACAACTCTGTGAATGTCCTTGAGTGGCCCAGCCAGATCCCAGACTTGAACCTAATTGAACATCTCTAGAGAGATCTGAAAATGGCTGTGCACCGACGCTCCCCATCCAACCTGATGGAGCTTGAGAGGACCTGCAAAGAAGAATGGGAGAGACTGCCCAAAATAGGTGTGCCAAGCTTGTAGCATCATACTTAAAGCTGTAATTGCTGCCAAAGGTTCTTCAACAAAGTATTTAGCAAAGGATGTGAATAGTTATGAATGTGAGTGTTTATATTTTTGTAATAATTTTTTAAACAAAATATAAACGAAAATATTAAACAAACTTTTTCACTTTGTCATTATGGGGTGTCGAATTTTGAGAAAAAAAAATTATTGAACTCATTTTGGAATAAGCCTTTAACATAACAAAATGTGGAAAAAGTGAAGCACTCTGAATACTTTCAGGTAATAATTAATCATTTGTAATGTAACAAAATATGGAAACATTTCCAGGGGAGAAAATGCGTATTCAACCCTCTGTACATGCCTATATGAGTGTGCATATTCCATAAGTCTTTTTGCAGCAAATGTTTGTGTGTTTCTCACTAGCTCTCTTACCTCCAGACTGCCCCGTTTTCCAGGGTTAAGCACCAACAGTTTCTTCAACAGGTTTTCACAGTCTGTAGACATGTAGAAAGGAATGCGATATTTCCCTCGTAGCACACGCTCTCTCAGCTCCTAGAGGAAGATGGAGGTTTGAGTTAGAGGTCCATGTGCTGACAGCATGGAAAAAGGATATCCACCTGAGCACTTATCTCCTACACTGGGAACACAACCAGCAACACGACTGGGGGACGATACTTTTAGACTTAAGGAAGGAATTACTTCACCCAGCAACATTTTCTTTTTTTTAATAAATATTTTAATGTTTTATATAAAAACTATTTTATCAAACCCTTTTAACCCTAATAAGACCAATTAATAAAAGAAAATACAATTACATAGAATGTTTAGTGCTATTTTCACCCAGAAAATGTAAGGAAATAAGCAATCACAGACACACAACACCCACACCCCCTTTGGGAATCAAAGGTTAGAGATCAGATGATCAGCATAAAGCATGACCTCCAGGCTCCTGACATCCACTACCCTGATAGGTCTCCCCCTTTGTTCTGCTTACTCTCACCACACACACACTGTTTCATTAAAGGACCTTTTGAATCCTCTCCCTATAAACCGGCAGAAGCAGATTAACTTCTACCAGTTGTTTGCAATACAGCCAGCATGACACCCAGCCAAAATAAAGGTTAAAGAATTAAATAAAGCCGGTTAGATCTTGGTTTATGGGGAGTTCTACCAGCATTATCTATTTCTTTAACCTTTATTTTGACAGGGAGTTATGCTGGTTGGATTTGAACCAACTGACATAATACATTAAAACAACTATACGAAATAAATGTATGACATCAGTAATAAAAATAGTTGGCAACAAATCTCATTGTCAAATAGTTGTGTCTGCACGAGACACTGCAAAAATACCATTTTGAAAGAAAGCAAAGGCTACAACTTTAAAAGTATGGGGCCACTTGACGTTTAAGAATTAGAATGAAAACCGCCTGTAGCAAAATTCTCATGGCACGGGAGAATGACTGTAATGCATGACCATGTAAAGAGAAAACGTGTTGTAGCCATGATGACAGAAGATAAATAGTGCTCAGCACAGCCAGTTAATACAAATTCCATCATTAGAATTTGCATTTATGGAGTTTAAATTGAGAAAAAGTTAATATTGAATGCAAGGCTGAGTTAACATTGTCTTTCACCAACAAACTGTTGATCTACTTGAAAATGTTGAGTTTGTATAAATTGTGCAGCTCCGCTTAGCATTGACAACGTTACCCACCCATTTGTTCAATATTTCTCCACAATAGAGAGAGTGAGGCCTTTAAATGCATTACAACTTCCATTATCAGTCCAAGGCCTCTCAACCAGTTTCATTATACCCTGGAATGCTATTCCAACAGTCTTGAAAATAATATTATGATAACCATTTAATTTTTGCACATTTCTATTTGTTTTATAACAACTGTCAACAGTTGTTTTACAGAAGACATTGTAAAAGAAAACTTTCATTTAATTCTGGAATGGATGTATTTCTGATTAATGGAAGTAGTAATCAACAGATTAATCGATTATCAAAATAGTTACAGCCCTAATTAAAACACTACTAAATGGAAATTATATGCACCTTCCGGGTAAACTAAGATTAACTGCAACTACAACAAAAAAACAACAAGAACAAGGCAAGAGTGAACATGCTGCCTACCAGGAATGACGCATCTCTGCCCTGAGCCATTCATTTTAGCTTTTTAAATGCCAGATCTCCATGACAAGCTTTGCTTGAAATCACACCAGACAAGTCTGAGATTTTGTGTGGGTAGGAGAAACTCATTTAACAGCACATGTTTGATAAGATAATTCCTTTGTTGCTGTCTTCAATATGAATATACCAAATATTACAAATATCCTAAATTGAATTATATGCATTAATGTGTTGGACCTGAAAAACATTGTGCTATTGAACATTTATCGATATATGTGTTATATTACATTTTGTACAAATTCCAAGCAGTAGATGCGTTAAGGGATTCTCACATGATATAAACGTTTGGAAGATTCTTACTGCCCGACTAAACAGATTCTTAGGGACAAATGGGTTCTTTGAGTGGAAAGTCACCCATGTATATTAAAGTCATTTTGCATAAATTCTTATTCAAAGTAACTCGCAGTACTGAATACATTTTAATACTTATTTTCTTGTACAACACCCGGGGGAACTGAAAACACAGCCCTGGCATTGCAAACAACATGCTCAACCATTTGAACTATAGAAGAGGCTGAAATCAGTCTTTTGTTACAGCGCCAGCACCTGGCCAACAAGTGTTTTATTGAAGATCTCAATGGCAAGATGACATGATACAGCGAAAATCGAAGTGGTCCAAATGAATGCCACGCAGTACAGCTGCATCATATCTATAAGGATAAGGAGTGAATGCATATTCCGCAAACATCCTTGTCAATCTAGCAATGTAAAAAAATTGCTTGACATGAGGATAGTTCACAATATTTGTCTCTCCCAAACTTGCTAAGAAAGTATTGTTAGAAAGAATGGTTGAGAATACAAATTCTTTTTGGTGACACATGCAATCCTTTGCGGATTTGTTGCCAACCTAAGTAGTTGATTTTCATATTACTATGACAACAATCCCAGACTCTCTACTCCCACATAAGAACAGCATTTTCCAAAGTGCTGGAAACCATTAACATACCAACTAAACCAGCCATGCCCGCATGTGCCAGTACATTTTTTCTTTTTTCACCATTAGGAAATGACACCCAGTCCAAAGTTCAAAACCAAAGTGAACTTTTTTAATACGTGGACATTTCAAAATGTGCATTAAACATTCATGGACATTGAGCTGGCTCACTGCTGTCAGCAAATGGCAAAAAACAGATTGTGTCTGCAAATCTCTAAGGGGCCCAGCATACAAAAACCTGTCTGCATTTACAGTACATTGGGGGCCTAGCATGCAGAAATCCTGACTGAGTCAAAATAGGCCCTCACCATGTGTGTGTTCCTGTGCACTAACCGAATCCAACAACTACCCGCCAACTGGTGATAGTCCAGCCCATCCCCCCAAATAACACCCTTTTCTAAACCATACCTTGAGGTTCTGTCCGTCAAATGGCAGTGAGCCGCTGACCAGTGTGTACAGGATGACCCCCAGGCTCCAGACGTCCACCTCAGGCCCATCATACTTCTTCCCCTGGAACAGCTCCGGGGCGGCATAGGGCGGGGAGCCGCAGAATGTGTCCAGTTTGCTCCCCAGGGTGAACTCATTGCTGAAACCAAAGTCGGCGATCTTGATATTCATGTCGGCATCCAGGAGGAGGTTCTCAGCCTGGGTGAAAAATGGAAGAGGGGGAGGGAGAGTGTGTGTCAGTAAGTATGAGCTGAAAAGAAAGCCAGACAGATGCAGACAGAAACCATCGATGGAACCATGAATGTAGAAGTCAGAAAAATCTGGATCTGTATGGAATGTGTGTTGGGTCTCACCTTGAGATCCCTGTGGACAATCCTCTTCTGATGGCAATACTGCACTGCAGATACAATCTGATTGGTAGAGTGTAACAGAAAGCACAGTTATTATTATTCTTTTTTTTTTTAACCAATCATAGAGACTGTTGTCTACTATGGGTGTTTTCATAGACAATACCCACAACATAAATTGAAATGCTGATCAGCTAACAAAAACAAAGGAATGTTTATGTCCTTAAGTTTGATCTCATTGGGTATTCAGCATTTGGTGCCAAGCTACACCAATGCTTTAAATGAATTAGTCCCCATTCTTGCATTAGGCACTAGAACATAGGTTTCAAACAAAGCCTGCAGGATATTAATAAACTCAATATACTTCAAAATTACAAAAACAAAATGGAATGTTTTGTCTTAGTAATGTAAATGAATATAACTTAGTTAGAAGCAAATGGAACATGTAATATTAACAAACACTGAGATGTACATTAGATATGTAGAAAGGAAATACTATGCTATGCTAATGCTATTTGGACAATACATCAATTTCTTTGGGCTCTGTATACAAACACTTTGAAATTATACAATGACTAAGAAATTCCGGGACAGGCTGTCACATTTATTTGATGATAATTTGATCCATAACAGATGAGTAATTGAGAAATTACAGCACATTTTGTGTATAGTCCACCCATTTTAGTGAGCCAAGAGTATTTGCACAGATGACCATCATGTAAAATAATGTGCAGTACTTTGTCGCAGATCCTGTATGCAAAACAATGTGTGAAATCTGAGACCAATATACATTAATAGACTTTAGGTATCTTGTTCTTAAGGCTAACTCCTGTTTTTGCACCTTGCAGTCCAGCCTCTGTAGTTTGACTAGTGAAGTCTTCTGTGTATAGTATTGGCTAACACATCCATGCGAATATCCTAGAGAGAGTTCTTGACAGTATGGAAAAGTATTTCATTCCCCATACTACCAAGTTACTAGCTAGTGCTGAGCTCACCTAATGTTTTGGACATGTCTATGATAGATTTATACCAATTAATCTACCCCATGATGGCCAGCTAAACTTGTATTGACACTGTCCTCATATTGTTAAACAACAGCAACAGCCTCCAATTGCAAATGCATAGCCTAGAATCAAGAAAGGTGTTGCTTATCTGCACTGACAATGCAGAGCGATAAACCTGACAAACAAAAAACAGCCGTGAAGCAAATTGTCTTTTGGTACCATGAAATGGAGGAATAAAGTATGAAAACAAGATATACTCATTTCTAATTGATTCCCCCAAAATGCGGCAAAAAACATTGTAAATCACAGTCAAACAAATATGATCACTTTGAAAAGTAAATGCAGCCTGCAAGGAAAATGAGTTAGACAACCCTGTACTCTGCCATGCAAAAATATGATATAAACAATTTATTCCAAATTCCCAGTGAAGATTTGGATTGGATTAGCCTCCTGTTGATAATGCAAATCAAATCCCCCCTCACAGAAATCGGCTACTCTATTTAAATGCTACTTAATTTGTCCTTCTTCTCCTGAGATGCTAATGCTAAGCGCCGATTATGACAAGTCAGGATACACCGAATTTAACATTTCTTGCATTTAAAAAGCACCTCCCGAGTAGAGAATGCTGACTAAGGTTCTTTTGGTTCATATGATCAAAATCACTCTGATCGAAATGGAGATTTGCATAATCAAATCTCCTACCCTGGCCTGCCTAAGGAATACAGGACCTGATTGGTTCTTTAAGTAGGGAAAGGTAATTGAATGAAGGTTAAACTTAGGTTGCTGTTAATGAGACCAGGTTTGTAGGGAAGTTATCTTCTTTTTAACGGTATTAAAAACAAGTCTAAGAAAAATGTTTTTGGACACTACAATAACACTTGTGTCGATCAAAAAGCAATCGATCATTCTCAGGTGACTTCACTGGTGACTGGATACTTTCACATATCCAAGAACTTCAGATCACAAAAAGTTGTACAAACACGTAGAACAAACCATATATTATGGAGAGCCTTCATTAAGGATAGTGCTAAGGACTACAAGGAGAATGGCCTAGGTGCAGTTCCTGGATGGTACCACTGACAAAAAAAAAGATATCCATGTGGAATCCAGTTGAGTTCAAAAGTTCCCTGAATTTCAGGCACTGCCTTAAATAACCTTTAGCTACCCCTTATGTGGGTCAGGGACCTGCTAGTGTTACAGATCCCAGGTTACGGGGCACTGGCTATAAGTGGTGTAGTTGATCCAAAATGGGCTCCCAATTATGGTGTACCGTGACATGCATGTGCTGACTTCTGTTGTGTCAACTGCTTACTGATTATGCACATACAAACAACATATTACACATCCATCCCAAAAGAGAAGTTTATTCGCCAGTCCCAGAATTAGGCCCTTAGTCAGAGGACTTATTCTGGCTTATTCCGCTACCTTCCTGCCTGGTTGAGGGAGTTGTGTGAAAGGAAGGTGATCAGCTCAGCGGTCAGCACTGACTTGCCAGTTGGGTGTTGCTGCAATGAGACAAGTTCATGACGAGAATTGGATATCCTCACCTACTATCCTCAGTATGCTTGACTAAATTGGAAGTTGTAATTCACTTTAGGGGGTGGACTGCATTAGGAATGCTGCAATGCAAAAAAGCTATCACTAGAGGCCAGTGTGGGCTGACGGAGGAGCACATTTAGGCAACTCCCCCATAGAAAAATCTCATCCACTCCCCCTCCCTGGGATATCAAACTCTCTCCATCCATCTATGCACTCGACCATTATCCTTCCTCTCCACCTTCACCTAAACATACACCTACTTCTTCACCCTTTCCGGTTCCAGTTCTCGCCCTCTACCCCCTGAAAATGAGTCTGGATCTCTGTTTTCCATCTTCTATCCCTCAATCTCTCCAACTGCTTCCCCTTCTTATATCTGCCTCTTGCACTGCATCCTAGTGAAACGTCCTCCCTTGTGTCCACTCTCTCCCTAAATCTGCCATCGCACTTCTCTCTCGCTGTCTCTCTCTGAACACAGGAGATCAATAGTAGAGAATATGGCTGGTGACGTCACTGATGTGCAGGAGGGATGACAGAACATGACCTGACACAGCAGCTTTCTTTCATTTTGCAGTGTGTATGTGTGCTCGTGTGGGTGAGGCATTAAGTCACCTGGCGAAACTTGGCCCGGGCCTCCTTCTCCTTCATCCTTCCATGTGCAACTAAGTAGTCAAATACCTCACCTTGAGGAGACACACAGTCATATTTTTCAAATGGAAAGAGGGGGGGGGACAGAAAAACAGACATACAAACACAGATAAATACCCAGACAGAAACAAACATAAAGACAGACAAACAAAGAGAAAGACAGACAGACCAAATAGCTTTAGCAGGATTGACCAACTCTGCAGGTGTACAGGCGTTTGTTTCAGCTCCACTCAGACATAAGTCAAGTCATGAGCAAAATAATTGAAATCAATGGCATTTGGGTCAGGGGAGAACAAAAGCCTGCAAAAAGTGGTCTGCAATTGTGCCTCTATAAATAATAATTAGAAATAGGGTTTACTCCAAAATAAGATATTTCTTAAAAAAAAGCTGTTTATTCAACTGTAAAAACAACAAACAACAACAACAAAAAACATGGTAACGTCCCCAAAAACCATTGTGCTAAATGGTACAGGTGACCAATTGTTTGCTTACTCACCACCACTGGCGTATTCCATTATCAAATAAAGTGTCTTCTCAGTCTCAATGACTTCAAATAATTTTACTGGAAAATGAAAGAGATAGGGGTAGAATGAACAGAAAGATTGGATGAAGGAGGGGAGAAAATTAGTACACAATAAACATCCTTTCAGCAACTAGCCAACTCGGCACTATTTTAAAAGAACTAATTTTTGGTCTGATTGGGTCCTCTTACCTCATTTTCTCAGTATTGAAGCAAAACATTTTACAAAAAAGGAAAAACAAAAAATGTACTATAATGTGTTGTACTAACCAAATCTAAAGACGTCAAAAGAGAGCAATTGATTCCTCACTGTTGTGTATAAGTATTCTGTCCCTGAATGACTACCACTAGCACCAGGCATGTGTGGGTTGCGTGTGTGTGGTGGCAGAGTAGGTCACAATACCAATAGTTTGACTGATAACAGGTTTAGTACTGAAAAACTCCACCAAAGCAATACTCAAAACCTTAAACAATCCTCAACATCTTAGGCTATACCGTGGCCAAAAACAAATAAAACAAGTGGTAATAATAAATACAACAATTACATAAATAAATATTGCTCTTCTTTACAGTACCTACATTTTATATGCCCATTGCACTCCAAATGATAACTGAATGTACAAAAATATGAAATATGTTTGAAATGACCTTGGTTTACCTTGTTACCTAGCCTTGCATTAGTACTTACTAATAGCAATTGAACTGAAGTTATTCAGTAAGAAGAACTCTTAACATATCCCCCCTTTGTTCTACAGTAGCATTTGTGTTAAATAATGGATGTACTAAATGTTGTCCACCTCTCCACATTTAAATACTTCATCATAGTTTTGACTAGCGACAATCTCTGTTGTAGCCTACCAACCCAAGAAGTTACGTGAGGGCAAGACAGCGCTTTCCTGATACCGATATTATGCATCAGCATCCAGTTGATGTCTTAATCAATACAAACAAAATGAAATGCACTTTAATTTGGATCTTTAAGTGTGAAGATGTGTAACTTCAAAAGACATGGGGACAAGGGAGATGTAGGGAGTCATTCTACAATTGCTGTGATTTTTTTCAACCTTTAAGCTGCTGTCAACTTCCAACCAGGCTGAAGAAACCATGGACGTCATTTCAATAACTTAATGTGGCTAGAGAGCTAGCTAGATTGTCTTTCTAGAGCTGGGACTACTTTATTTTGGTTGAAACCTTTCACTTACATTGAAAAAATAAAGGCAAACAATATCAAATCAAATAAAAATGTACTTATATATATATATATATATATATACACACACACACACACACACCCCCCCTGCTTATTTTGTACGTTTAATGGTAGGTTTATTTGAACAGTAAGAGACAGAATAACAAAATAATCCAGAAAAACACATTTCAAATAAATTACACAGCGATTTGCATTTTACTCAATACGCAATAAGTATTTGATCCACTACCAATCAGCAAGATTTCTGGCACCTGTCTATTATACAGAGATTAGGGGCACTCTTAAAGGGCTACAAGCAGCTTGGTGAGAGGTTTATAACATTTGGTGCGATTATTCGCAAATGGAAGAAACACAAAATAACGGTCAATCTCCCTCGATCTGGGACGGAAGTTTGCCACTGAACATCTGAATGATTCAGGGGAAAACTGGGCGAAAGTGTGGTATTCAGATGAGTCCAAAATCAAGTGATGTTTTGCAAAGCGGGTAAAATACTTATTTCACTGAGTAAAATGCAAATAAATTCATAACTTCATGTCTTTTTTCTATTTCCTGAAAATGTTTTCATAAAACATTTGACTACTTGAGAGGTCTCCAAAATTCATGTTGCAATTATGATACAATAGGCGTTACAGGGTTTTCAAAACCATATTTTATTCTTCAATAAATACATTTTTCCCAAAGACAGATGTTTCATAGTAATGTACAATGTATGTATCATGTATGTACGAGTCATAATGGGAAAATGCGGTTTATAGATGGGTGTGGATAATCAAAATCAGTAGGTTATCTGGATGCTAACTGCTGTAGCAGGCAGGAGTTGAAGTCTTGCATTTGTTTTCTTATCATTTGGTAACAATTTAGTCAACATGAGGCTTGGTAAACTAAGATTAACCAGTTGTTGACAGTAGGGGGAGATTAGTTTTGAGTAGTAGCTTACTAAACCACAGTAACTAAAAAACTAAACAATGCAGTGCAGATGCAATGTAAACTCATAAAACAATTTAAATCATAATCAATGGTGCTGGGTTACTTAGCGAAGCGTTTTTGTTTAATTGATTTGTGATGCGTTCTACACAATAAATAACAATATATATTAAGACAATAGATAAAACATTTATTCAAAAATATAGACAGATAATATACAGTCTTACAAACAATACATTCAAAGGTTATCTTTTCAGGTAGTTTATCTTAAAACACTCAATTTATTCAGGAATAGTGAAATGTTGTCTAATACTTGTAAGAAAAATTAACAATACAAACCCCTGTGCTGTTGAAGTTGCCAGAATGAAAGAAATTGCCTTAACAAGGACACAATTACCTTACCATTGGCCTCCACCTGTGAATCCTTAAAGTTGCTGTCACATTTTCTGGATAAAACCCCACTCTTGAAGGATCATTGGTCAGACTGTGAATGTGAAAGAAAATGAAGACCAAAGAGAATTCTACAAAAGTTAGAAATTCAGTCATACAAATCCATAAATGAGAAAGTGTAAAAAATAAAATCCAAGTGTTTGTATATTCACAAATATTCAGAAAGTGGACGTGGCGTCACACCAAACTGACTTTTGAGAGCAGCCACAGAAAGGCCAACAATAACTTTGAAGGAGCTAAAGAGTTCAATAGCTGGGAGTAGAGTAATAGTTCACCAGTAAACCATATCAAGCCAGAAGGCATTAAAATGGCCTGTTTAGCAGGTTGGCAAGAAAGAAGATGTAACTTAAATAATACCATCTGAAAGTATGATACTGAGTCGGCTGCGATGTTGAAAAATCTTTTGGGTCAGAAGAGACCAAGACAGAGCTTTGAGAAAATCTTTGTGGGGATTGCTTCTTATCAGCAGGGACAGGGCATCTTGTTCAAATTGAAGGCAAATGGGTAGAGCCAAACACATGGAAACAAGGCAGAACATACTGCAGCTTGGGAAGAATTTTACCTTATAGCACGACAACGATCCCAAGCACAAGACCAAAGCAAACTTGCAGTGGCTTTAAGAGCAAAAAGGTGAATGTCTTACATAGGCCAAATCAAAGTCCTGATCTCAATTGCTGTCCAAGGTCGTAATCCAACAAATCTGAAAAACCTGGAGAAAATCTGCCAAGAAGAATGGGCTAAAATCCCTCCGATACTTTGTGCAAAGCTGGTACATGCCTAATAAAACATTTAAAGTGGTTGTTGCAGTGAAGTTGGCTCTAGAACAAAATGTATGGGTGTGGGTTGAATACCTTTGCAAGCAACAGATCCAGACTTAATTTTTCTTACAAATATTTTCCAACAACCGATGCAACCATGCAATAATAATGTACTATTTGTAATTCAGTCAAATAAGAGCAATAGTAAGGGTCCTAAATACTATTGCAAGGCACCATAAAACCTGCACTCACTGACCAGTTTATTAGGTAATCTAACACTAGATCAGAATATTTTGCCTCCGGTACATTCTGAGCTCCTCGGCTGATGGATTCCACAAGATGTCTGAAAAGTGTCACAGGGATGCTGGTTCAAACAGATGCAATGATATTATGCAGTTGCTGTAGATTGGACAACAGCTACGTCAGTTCAAACAGTCTGTTCCGCCTCAACCCAAAAATCTATTGGGTTTTGGTCTAGGGCTACTCAAGTGAAAACTGAACCAGTATGTCAGACCAGATAATGGTCTGCTTCTGGTTTATATTTGGTATCCATCCATCGTCATAGAGTATCTATTTAGTTAAAACTAAAAGAACAGTGCACTGTCATTTTCATTTCTATAATAAAATATTTCATAATTTAACTTCTCCCAAATAATATTTGTTACATAAATATGCTGATTATTTTGTCAGGTACTGCCATGAAAACTATTCAATTGTGAGAACACCAGAAAGTTCAAAGGCAACTTTACTATATACCCTGATATATACACTATGACCACATGCCCAATATGCTGTTGGTCCTCCGCATGCAACCAAAACAGTACAGACCCACCGAGGCATGGACTCTACTAGACCCCTGAAGGTGTCCTGGCACTTCAAGTCCTGTTAGTTGTGAGATGGAGCCACCCTGGTTTGGACAAACGGAGCATCACACTCCATCCACCGGCTTGTCTTCACACAGTCCATCCTGGTGCCATCACCTCCCCAGTTAAATGGTGCACGCGTAAATGGCCATCCACGTAATGCAAAATAAAACCTCTCATCGGACTAGGCAACCATCTTCCACTGCTGCAAGGTCCAGTTCTGACACTCTTTTGCCTATTGTAGGCACTTTTGTCCATAGATCAGGAACCAGATGGCCACTCTGACCTTTCTTCGGCTACTCAGCCCTGTATGCAGAAGGTTGCACAGTGTGTTGTGACAAATTAGTGCCGCAACCACATTAAAATTTTCTATGACTTGTGCCACTGTAGAGCTTCTGTATGTTTGGACCTGACGGGATAGCCTTTGTTTCCCTTGCGCATTGATGAGCCTGTTGCCGGTTTGTGGTTTATCCATCCCTCGGACCACTGGCTGTAGGTACTCACCACTGCCGACCATGAGCACCCTCAAGCCTTGCCGTTACAGAGATGCTCAGACCCGGTTGTCTGGCCTAAACATTTTGGCCCTTCTCAAATTTGTTATTCATGCTGAATGGTCGTAATGTTTTGGCTCATAAGCATACGATTTGCACAAAACTGTACCAAACTCACCTGTTTCAACAGACTTTTTATGGCCAATTGTTACCTGTTATTTACAAAGTTAACGTAGAGCTAGTCCATCAAAACAGATCATCTGTATTTTGGAAGTATTGTGGATTTAGGGCAAGTGATGTTAAGCAGGAACAAATCATATGCCCGGAGTGCTTTAGAATTGTGTCTGTGCCGAACAACAACACAACAAACTTGTTTAACCACCCGAAAAAACACCAAACTGCAGTACGATGAATGCACGTAGGCCAAGAAGAATAAAGTTACAAACGTTACCTCATTACATTCCCCCCATCTTCAGCCTTGGGGGAAATGTAATGGCCTGCCTTTGCTCATCTCACAGACCAGAACATGTTTAAGGACCAGTCTTATTCTGATGCAAAGATTTGCACATTAGCAGGAATGTAGCACAACTTGGAAGTGAAACAGTGGTCTTTTTATTTAAACGGGAAAGTGCAATAAAAATATATTCCCTATAAGCAATAAATAATTGTGATAAATATTGGTGATCTCAATATTGATCAAAATAATCATGATTATCATTTTGCCCATAATTGTGCAGCAGCATTGAGAGGGTTGGTAATAAAGTGGTGTAAAATGCAAGTCGGTAATTTTAACTAAATGTCTTGGCAGATAGTCATAGTACTCAAATTGGAATTGACAATAATAAAGTGGTATAGGTGCATCCCTAGTAAAATCTGTAGTAATTAATTTATTTACAGTCATGTAAAACATCCAATTCCCCAAAATGTAATTTGTGACTTGCAGTTATGAGGCGTTTGGAAAGTAATACAATTGGCTACTGGCATTGCTTTTGAAATATTTTGACATTGAGATTGTTCTAGACTACAAATGAACAATGAAGTCTTGGAAACATTTTGTCTTACCTATATTGGGGTGATTCAAGATCTTCATGATCCTGACTTCACGAAAAAGCTGTAAAATGAAGAGAGATCATATCAATATTTGTTGTAATCAAATTCACTCACCTCATCACTGACTCAGCCACATGCATAGAAAAGCTAAATTACCTTAAAATTAAGTTTGGTGGCTTTCTTGTGTTTAAAGTGATACAAGACCAGTATTGGCCTTTTAAAATTGACGATGGCGTGTACCTTGACTTGAGACAGCCTTGTATTATTATTAGCTCCAGCTGGTCCTTTGAGCATCAAAAAGCTTTACTCCCGTTTAAAAGAATAAATAATGCAACAGGGCCACATTTAAAATCATGGGCAGTTGCATCAGAGTTTGTTAGGATGACAAAGCAGTAAAACCAATGCACTTTTGGGAATGTTGCAGAAGCATTTCAGTAAACAACTTCGCTAGATAAGACAGTGGTTGAAAAAAATGCTGGGGCACTGGTAAAAAATGAATTAACAAAAACAAACTTCTTTCTAGTATCAAGGCCTTGAGGTTGAATTCTGCCTATAACTATAAGGTTAAAAACAGCACATCTTTGGTCATAAGGCATGTACTACCAGACAGCCCATGCAGGGCAGCTGCACACAGGATAAATAAGCCTTAATAACTGAGGTCTTTCAAGTTTAGGTAAACAAAAAGAGGAAAACTAGGAAAAGACTGATGGCACCATACCAACTGCGAAAGAAGCTAACAAGGAATTTGCCATTTTGTTTGCCATTTTCCCTGTGACACCAGCGTTTGAATACATTTTCTTCCTTGTAATTTCAGGAATAACAATTGTCTTTGGGCAATCATGACAGACAGCCCTTTTAATAACATACAATTATTATAACTAACAATAATAAGTTATCCAATCCCATATGAATGTATTTCACAAAAGCAGGCTGATGTGCCTGTTGAAGTGGAATAGAACATAATAGCTTGCTCATCTTTGACTGCTCAACTGTGCAATGAATTTGTCACTGCTTCAGAGATGGACGGCAGGCAGGGTTTGGCGTGTGAGGCTGCATGTTTCATCAGACATAGTGTGTCGCTATCTGCGTGTCACGGATTCCCATAACGCCAAATAAGGGTCCTTGCGGACACTTATCCAGGCGATTAGGCAGCGTCTGTCAAGCTGTGATGAGGCACTTTAAGATGTGTCTGTCCACTCCTATCCACTCCCCTGGCTTACAGATGGCAAACGAGGACCAGCTCCTAAAAATTCCATTTACCCTCTCATTGACAAAAAAATTACTACTAACAGATTGCTGGCCTGCCAAGTTGAACCATAATCCTTACAAATGAACTACTTGTGTCCTGGTCAACAGTGTACTATATTGGAACATAAAATCATCCTATAGCTGAACTGGTGGGAGATCCCCTCAAGATCATACAAGGTGAGGATCATGTAAGAAAAACGGGCAGAAGAATAAAAGCAGCAGGTATCAACCAGACATTAAAGTGAACTGAGAAATAAGCTATTAAGGAACATTGCCTTTTTTATTTTTATACAGGGCTTAACATTTTCTTCCTTGCTTGCTTTTCAGGCAAATATATAATAGCCCAGACCTGAATTACATGATTCACAAACTCTCAGTGAACACACAAACCCATGCACACACAATTAGCTCAGGCTCGCACTCACACACAGACATGCACAAGGATCCCCCTTCCCCTGCATCACCATGAAAGAAAAAGGAAACAAACCATGACCCTATGAACTCCATCACAAAGAATTATTGTTTTCTTCATAATGCTGAAGATAAAGTATGAGGTGAAGTTTCCATCTATGTACAGGTCTAGGATCAGCATCCCCTTCCCCAAGAATGATACACAGCTGCATTGTTAGAATGAGGTGCCAGCATACAGGAATGAGGTGGGCGGGGACAGCAGCTTTATTTTTAGAAGGATGGAGCTATAAATAACAACGCCCTTGGATACGGGAGAGCCCTGTAGACATGGAACTCACCTCATACTGTGGCTAGGGATTGAATCCTCAAAAAGCAAGGTGCAATAAGGGACGGTGTGAATTTCCCAGTTGGGATGTGTACATTGAAATGTGTGCATTTCACAACGGGGATGTGTACACTGAAGTTGACCGGCACACCAAAGTACACCCAAGTCTTGTCCTTCCAAATAAAAAAGTAAAAAAAAAAAATAATAATACACCACACACACTGCATTGAGCATTAAATCTGTTCTTTATTTATGATATGCGTCATTCACTGACCTAGATCCCACGCGTGCCTTGAATTATTTTGGTCTGAAGCGGTTCTCTAAAAATTATCCTTACAACACTGCAATGTCAGCCCCCTCACCCACACATACTTCAATGAACTTCACAGAAACCACACAGCCTGCCCCCTTCGAGTCTTTTACTTCCATGTCTCTTTGCATCTGAGGCCCACCTCACGGCTAACAGGCTGATGAGGAGTGACTGACACACTTGGACAAACTCCTGTGACATACCGTAGCAGGGTTCACTCTAGTCGACTGCTAACAGCTGGGATCCATTCATATAGCAAACCAGTATAAAAGTGAGGAAACTGAAAACAGATTACTTATAATCGGTGCATTTTATGGCATTAGCTGCCGGCTTTCACAAAACCATTATGTCCAGATTATTGTGAACTGAGCTTTGAGGTGTGTTCAGACAAACTAACAGCATTATGGCAAGCAAAGTGACTGTTTGGAATCTACAGAAAGGCTAGCATACTCCGCAGCTCTACGAGGTCTGCTGCACAGAAGAAATCCTTTCCCGTGCTGAGCACAAAATTAAACTTCAGGCATTTATGAAAAAGACAAACAACATCAATGAACATATTTTTCGAACCATTCTCCCTGCAAAAAACACATTTTGTAGTAGGCAGAAAAAGGTCAGCAAAATGTGTCTCTAAACATTTTACTGCAAACAGGTATCTCAGGAGTCCTACATTTGGGAACATGCTATTCCTGATCAAACACTATTCAGGTAAGTGCTCTGTCCCCCAGTAGCCCAACCTAAATGCAGATACATCAAATAGCCAGAGTGATAGGTTGCCATGTACAGTGGGGCAAAAAAGTATTTAGTCAGCCACCAATTGTGCAAGTTCTCCCACTGAAAAAGATGAGGCCTGTAATTTTCATCACAGGTACACTTCAACTATGACAGACAAAATGAGAAAAGAGAATCCAGAAAATCACATTGTAGGATTTTTTATGAATTTATTTGCAAATTATGGTGGAAAATAAGTATTTGGTCACCTACTAACTAGCAAGATTTCTTGCTCTCACAGACCTGTAACTTCTCCTTTAAGAGGCTCCTCTGTCCTCCACTCATTACCTGTATTAACGGCACTTGTTTGAACTTGTTATCAGTATAAAAGACACCTTTCCACAACCTCAAACAGTCACACTCCAAACTCCACTATGGCCAAGACCAAAGAGCTGTCAAAGGACACCAGAAACAAAATTGTAGACATGCACCAGGCTGGGAAGACTGAATCTGCAATAGGTAAGCAGCTTGGTGTGAAGAAATCAACTGTGGGAGCAATTAGTAGGAAATCGAAGACATACAAGACCACTGATAATCTCCCTCGATCTGGGGCTCCACGCAAGATCTCACCCCGTGGGGTCAAAATTATCACAAGAACGGTGAACCAAAAATCCCAGAACCACATGGGGGGAACTGGTGAATGACCTGCAGAGAGCTGGGACCAAAGTAACAAAGCCTACCATCAGTAACACACTACGCTGCCAGGGACTTGAATCCTGCAGTTCCAGACGTGTCCCCCTGCTGAAGCCAGTACATGTCCAGGTCCGTCTGAAGTTCGCTAGAGAGCATTTGGATGATCCAGAAGAAGATTGGGAGAATGTCATATGGTCAGATGAAACCAAAATAGAACTTTTTGGTAAAAACTCAATTCGATGTGTTTGGAGGACAAAGAATGCTGAGTTGCATCCAAAGAACACCATACCTTCTGTGAAGCATGGGGGTGGAAACATCATGCTTTGGGGCTGTTTTTCTGCAAAGGGACCAGGACGACTGATCCGTGTAAAGAACAGAATGAATGGGGCCATGTATTGTGAGATTTTGAGTGAAAACCTCCTTCCATCAGCTAGGGCATTGAAGATGAAACGTGGCTGGGTCTTTCAGCATGACAATGATCCCAAACACACCGCCCGGGCAACGAAGGAGTGGCTTCGTAAGAAGCATTTCAGGGTCCTGGAGCGGTCTAGCCAGTCTCCAGATCTCAACCCCATAGAAAATCTTTGGAGGGAGTTGGAAATCCGTGTTGCCCAGCAACAGCCCCAAAACATCACTGCTCTAGAGGAGATCTGCATGGAGGAATGGGCCAAAATACCAGCAACAGTGTGTGACAACCTTGTGAAGACTTACAGAAAACATTTGACCTCTGTCATTGCCAACAAAAGGTATACAACAACGTATTGAGAAACTTTTGTTATTGACCAAATACTTATTTTCCACCATAATTTGCAATTAAATTCATTAAAAATCCTGCTATGTGATTTTCTGGATTTTTTTTTTCTCATTTTGTCTGTCATAGTTGAAGTGTACATATGATGGAAATGACAAGCATCTCATCTTTTTCAGTGGGAGAACTTGCACAATTGGTGGCTGACTAAATACTTTTTTGCCCCACTGTACATGGGAAAAGTAAATAAAAAAATTGGAATTTTACTAATTATTCCAGTTGAACAGAAACAGTGCATAATCACAGGGAAGCAAACAATGTCTTTCATTTACAAACTTATTACCAATTTATGTGACTCCAAAAAACACCATTATTCATTTATTATATGGCATCAATCAAAGAATGCCATAGTTTGTCATGGAGTGTCATAGCAAATATCTGATGTACTTAATATTTATAATTTTTTTATCTGTAAAAGTAATTAAAATCCTGTTCAAATTGTGTGTTGTACAGGCTCAAACATCCATTTTGTTTGACTTTTAAATTATATATTTTCTTTTTCAATCGGTTTGGTATTATTGGACTATTTCAAAACGTTAATCTTGTTTACTATGATACACTGACAAAAACCCCAACAATTGTGCCTACCAGGCTTGGAGTTTGGTATAGATCCTGTAAATTCACATTTGGAATGCAACTTGTGTAAAATTAGTAATCAAGGAGTAGAACACAGAAACCATTATACTCCGGATCTCGTGAGAATATAACTGGTTCACAAGTTAAGACATTTAAAAAATGTGTCTTCAAATAAATGCCCAAACTATGTGAAATTAATAAATGTATAGAGCTAGGGACAGCGATTACTTTTTGTTAAGCTAAGCTAATGCTTAATAGTATTGGCTTGCAAAATGAGTACCTTTATAGTGGATACATATCGATTCACAAGATTATCGGACTGGGAATTCCCCCCCCCCCCCCCCC
>JACXGK010000122.1:76956-99003 GCA_016801125.1 Novumbra hubbsi | reverse complement strand
CTTACCCGTGATAATGCCTTCCAAACCAAGAGTGTAAAGACTTTTTTGATTTACCTCATTATAATGTAATACAAGTATTGATGCACCGGCAACGTGGACTTTATTTAAGAAGCGTATTCTATGAATTCCACAAAAAACTAAAACAATTTGGGGCCGTAGATAGATGAATCATAAACCTAATGAGTACCAAACATATCTACTATGAAGTAATGTGCTGCTAATTTGATTTGTGTATTGTGCTATCACAGTAAAAACTGAATGACTCAAACAGAAGGTACTAGTGAATACAGTGAACATGGCAAATGCAACTACACAAACCTGTGTGTTGTATGCAGAGACCTACATAACAGCAAGCACCACGAATGTGTCACACACAGACACGCACACGGACAAACACAGGACAACGTGTGGAAAAGGTAGGGAGTGAAAGGTCACCTACCTGCTTAGAATGCAAGATGCGAAACTAAGAAGAGATGGGCGGAGGGGGAAGAGGGAAAGGGAAAGAGGGGGAGAGGGAAGAGAAAGGCAAAAGGCTAAATGATGGGGCAGCGCGAAGCAAGAAAAGGACTGGGTTCTGTAGACACCCTCACAGGCCCTAAGAAACTCCCGAACACAGAGACTGATCAATTTGGCACATTTGGATACTGTCCTGACAACCCTTCAAAGCTTCACTACCCCTTGTCCTCAAGCGCTCTTCCTTTGTTTCCTGACTGGTCTTTTTATTGTTGCGGTTGTGCAGGCTTAACATGGCAGACCACAACTTCTATGAAAGATGAAAAAGGCTACCAGCCCAGGATCATCCATGCTGTTTTGCATTTTAAATAATCAAAGTGTGACAAATATTGTCCTTTATGAATGGCACCGGACTATGAAGTGGGTTCTCTGCCATTAGGACAGACAGCTCTGGAAGATCCACTTCAATTCAGTCAACCCCAGATTAACAGAATATTGTAATTATAGCGGTAGCTATATCATTCTATACTATGATAACAATGATAGATGCACAGTCATATGACTAGAGGCCCATCTCTCAGACTAATACAATTGAAAAAAAGTGAGGCCTGCTAAAGCAAATTCAAGTGCAAAACAGAAGACATGTAGTCGACGTATTTACACAATCTATTATCATCGTTTTGTTGTTCCTAAAACATCATAATAAATGTTGCTCCAAGACCATCATTGCCACTGACCTGAAGTTAGTTGGTTACCCCAGTATGTAGACGGAATATTACACATTGGCCTACGCTTAACCTTAGTTTTGCCAACATGAATTATGATGTCGTAAGAACACCACCAACTCGGCTATGTCAGCTCCTCATCTCATTCACCTCGGCACCTGCTCTCCTAGCCCTGTCGGCATCATCTCCCTCCCTCTCTCCTTTTAATCTGAATGCACCAGAGTAAAATGAAAGAAATACCAGTAAACAAGTGGCGTTTCTTGCCATGTTGTTCAGGAATGGATTACTAACCATTTCTAATCTGAACGTCTATGATTATTATTTTAATAAACATTGACTCACCTCTTGTGCTACTGTATACTTCTATCATCTGACTGGTACTCATTTTCTTACTGCTCTCAGCAGCTCCAAAAACAACTGATGAATGTCACTGCCACTCTTCCTCTTGTTCAAAATTGACACTAATGTCAAGCTGACTACCAAGAGTACTTGCACTTTAATGCAAACACCAATAATGCCATTTTGAGACCTTGGGACTAGAAGGTTCTATCTGCGCAAATAATAGTTCTGAGATATTGAGCATCAAAGTTCACATCCCAGATCTAAAAACTTTTTTTAAATGAAAACTTACACAACCCATTAAGATCCTCACTCTAAAGATACCTAAAGTGCAGAGTATCCTAAGACATTAGTAAATCAGTTTGATTAAGGGGTGCAATCGCAGGTCTCCCTAAAAAGGTATGTAAAAAAATATCAATGTAAGTCTTTGGAATGTCGCTTTATTAAACATCCATGCGAGTGTATGTGCTCTTATTACATGGGTTGCAACACTTCTCTTCATTAAAAATAAATACTTTCTAATCTCTTAAATAAACTCTTCATAGAATATAATTTGACTACCCAATAAGATATAAAGGAGAATTCATATTCATCTTCTCCATTGCTAAAATGTGAAATGCATTCCTGCGTGTTGAGTTGCACCAGACAGGGAAAAAACTATTTTAGCAAGATATTTTGTAAATCCACCACTTTGGCAACAACATACACTTACCCAACCCCATTCAGTTGGCTAGCCCATTTAGTCAGCCAGACGTTAAATTCAGTATTTACGAATTTAACAACAAACACACATAGTGCAATGTAACATTATTGACATGGCAGAAGACATTTGCTACAACATAAAAAAACCGAAATCTTATTTCCAGTAAAACTGTATGATCAAGATGAATATTTGGCTCGGACGAGAACATGACTTGTGCCAAATTTGTGAATTAAAACTGATGGCCTCTACAAACTATAGCAACAGAAATGGCAGTTCCTGTTTAAGTCAGCACTGGGTGCCTCCCATGTGCTAATATTATATGGCCTACACTGCAATCAAGCATAAAGGTGAAACAGTACAAACTCATTAATTAGAAAACAATGGTTTAACACATAGTATGGTGTCCCACACTTGGCCTTACTCTATTGTGCCAAACCAGTTGTGGGAATAACAGAGGAGGTAAACAGTGAAAAGTGCGGACTGGGCAACATATTATACTTGAATACTCCCGGCACAGAAATTAAGGGTGAATGGAAAAGGCCAGCAACTTCTAACAAGGTACAGTGTGTAGAGATGTACATGGCTGATCACTATAACTGTCCAAAGAACCCACAGAGGAGGATCTTCCATGGTTGATGAACTGCCTCTGTGACAGGTTTACTGGCATGGCCCCTTGAACCTGATCAAGAAAAACTGGTACCCGCCATGTCTGTTCCAGACATTGTTAAAAACCATGGGCACCCGGCCCGGTAGCTGGCGCTACCAAGGGGAATGCTCCCATTCATCTCCAATGAGAACCAGCAAATCCACAGCAACAGTGGGCCGAACTACTAGAAGACACTCTCCCGGGGGCAGCGACAGTTGAGAAACGTTTAACTTTATGCTAATTTCCAGCAAGCAGGCAGTGAAAGAGTTTGCTGACTACCAATAGGTATATGTTCTCTGTATATTGAAGTCCCTTCTCTTTTTTAAATCGCAGGCTTAAAACTTGAGAAATGTATTACATGTATTTTACTTGCTGGCTTAAAACACGAGAAACGTATTATTGCAGTGTCCGGTTTCCGCATTATTTATGATGCGAGTGAGTGAAACATGCATAACGCAAAAGAAAGTAAATTGATATTAAAAAAAATTTACAAATCATCGACTTGGCATTTTTTTTATACTAAATGCCTTTTTAGTAGTAGAGTCACACAAATAATTGCAAAGACTGATGTTTCCCTTATACTGGTTGACGCTGGCATGAATTACAAATACACGCCGAGCAAAACATTTACACGCCAGGGAAAGCAAAGCGATTGAGAAGAGACCTAGGGTTACAGCATACCATGCAGAATAGGAGGTTGATGGGCAGCAATTTAGGATATTCGTTAAGGGAATAACAAATGACTCCATCTCTGCAAAAAAAAATGGGTCCTTGGGTCACAAGCGCTAGTTGGGATATCCGTGAATTGGGGCAAAGACAAATGGCTATGGGAAATAGTGTGCAGCCAGGGCTGGAAGAAAAGTTTATTTGGATATCAATTACATGTCTTGACATCCTCCATTTCGTACTGAGTACGTGGCTTTAAGAGACACTTGAGAAGCTTTGTTCTGTACGTTTACATAAAACATTACCTCTAATTAGTCAAGACAGGTCGAGGGCGAGCCCTGTGCCAAATAACTTTACGTGTGAGCAAGAATGTTTGTCTTTTTTTTCATGGGAAGTCTGCTTGATGCTGGTTCTCCTTTAGAAACACCATGTGATCACATTAAAAGTAGTTTGAACCAAAGTATTTGGTTTCCTAGAGTTGCATTGACAAAATTAGATTGAAGTTGACTTCACCCGCAAATCTAGAAAAGTGGAAGTTTAGAATTAACCACTTTACTAGCATAAAAACACTGTATTAATGACCTCTGATAATGATAAAATACATCAAGAAAAACATACGTTTTGCAATAAATCTGATGATAATTTTTTAAGAAAAAAAAAAAGAAAGCTCAGAACATTTTAAAGGTAATGGTAATTACGACTGTACAACTGGTATTCTTAGAAGTTTAAAATTAATAATTAACATTCTTTGTGCATATTAATTAAACTTCTTAGTGGATAATTTCCCTTGTGTGCTGGTTATCATTCTCGTTGTAATAGAATTCCCCTACGTAGTGAGATAACTAAAACATACTACTACACCTAACAATTGTTATTAATTAGCTGTTACAACCCCGCCAGGAATTGTCTAGTCATCTTGCGTGGTGTAAATGGGACTTCTCCACATGGTGAGATGTAAGTTAGCACACCAGAAAAGGATGCATAGCAAGTTAACACTTGCTAGTAATTAGCTTTCTACAACAGCGCAGCATCAGACGCTTTCTGTTTGTCTTAATGTCTGTAATCAGACTCATCAACCTACAGCCATAGCTAAAAGTTCTTTCTGTCACATGTTACTATGGTATACTGAAATATAATTACAAGCATTTCAAGAGTCAAAAGCTATTATTGACAATTACATTAAGTACATGCAAAAAAAAACTATATTTGCACTTCTGGGACACATCCTGACTGATGGCAACCCAATCTTGCATAATCAATGCTTGAGTTAGAATATGTGTTTTAGTTTTTTGTCCACCCGCCTCTTGAGGATTGACCACAAGTTCTCAATGGTATTAAGTTCTGGGGAGTTTTCTGGCTATGGACCCAAACTGTTTATGTTTACTTCCCTGAGCCACTTAGTTATCACTTTCGCCTTATGGCAAGGTGCTCCATCATGCTGGAAAAGGCATTGTTCGTCACCAAACTGTTCTTGGGTGGTTGGGAGCAGTTGGATCCTCGTGTTTTAGTATCATTATTTATACATGGATGTGTTCTTAGGCACTGTGAGTGAGCCCACTTCCTAGGCTGAGAAGCAACCCCACACATGAAAGGTCTACTGTTGGCATGACATAGGACACCTGGACAATAGTTTTTTTAGATGCCCCAAACACTGAATGGGGATTCATCAGAGAAAATTACTTTACCCCAAAGTGGAAGCGTTTAAGAACCACAGCAACTAAGCCACGAAGCTCATAGTGCATAAAAGTTGCCACTGCTCTGCTTAGTCAATAACTGCAAAGCTCCAAACCTCCCCTGGCATTAACATTAGCATTAAAATTGCTTCATAGCATGGGTTTCCAAGGTTGAGCAGCCTTTAATCATCAAGAACAATGCCAAACATCGGATGAAGCAGTGTAAAACACAGCACCACTGTACCCTAGAAACGTGTTCTGTGGAGTGACGAATCATGCTGGCCGTCTGATGGACAAATCTGGGATTGGCGAATGCTAGGAGAACGTTTTCTGACAGACTACATTGTAGTCTGAAAGTTTGGTGGAGGAGGGATAATGTTATTGGGTTGTTTCTAAAGGGAAATGTTAATGCCTCAGCCTACCAAATTCATTTTGGAACATTATATGCTTACAACTTTGTAGGGACACTTTGGGATAGGCCCTTTTTTGTTCCAGCATGGCTATGTCCCAGTGCACCAAGAAAGATCCATAAAGGCATGGTTAGATGAGATTGATGTGAAAGAACTCGACTGGCCCACACAGAGCCCTAACCTCAACCCTATCGAACACCTTTGGGATAAACTAGAACGGAGATTGCAAGCCAGGCCCTCTCCTCCAACATCAGTGCATGACCTCATCACTACTCTTCTGAAAGAATGGGCAAAAATTTCCACAGATACAATTCACAATCTTGTAGAAAGCCTTCCCAGAAGAGTGGAAGCTGTTATAGCTGCAAAGCAGAAAACAACTCAATATTAATGCCTATGGATTTAGAATGGGATGTCATACAAGCTCATGTAGGTGTAATGTGTAGATGCCCAAATACTTTGCTCATACAGAGTATGTGTGTTTGAACACTGTGTGCAGTCGGTGAGGTGCGCATACCATCCCACACATCAGCCTGACAGTAGCAAAGGGTACTTCACACATCTTTTTACATTTTTTATTTCAAATGTATAGATATAGAATGAAAACACAACATACAGCAGTGTATCCCTTAACATTATTGACTGCTAGAGGAGTGGTACGCCACTCCTAACACCCCCACCACAGCAAAACTACATTTTTGGTGCGTTCCACCTGGTCTTATGTTGGTGGTGTTGCCGGGCAACTTAAGTTTGATATGCGCTGCTCAGTCTGTCCCATCATTAAGTACAGTTTTGGCTGTTATAACGTTACTGTAGTGAAAGCAGAACTTAACATTACTCAAATGTGCAAATGAGCTTACTTCAGTATTATTCCAAGAAGAGGGAGTATGAACAAGTTAAAACGATTGTGAGACAAGCTGTTGTTATTTTAACTACGCAGTGGGGCAACATAAAAAAGCGTGCAAGATAACTTTTACCCCAAAATCTCTTGAATGCCTCTTCTGCATTGGCTTGTTGACATGGTCGTTTTTTGGTTTTAAGAAGAGGAAGACAGAGGAAAAATATTCCTGGGATTTTCAGTATCTTACAGGAGGGTAAAAATTAACGGTCTGTAATATTATTGTGTCATGACTCCCCTGTCCTCTCCAAAACCTATGAACCTATTTTACTTGGACTCAAAATTAAGTTTAAATATTGCATAGCCTTTAACTTGGACTACATTTATTATTTGGAAACATTACACAGCATCCTTATTTGTTATTTATGTTTCATGGTGTAATTGCATGAACAGGATGAATTCTGAAATGTACATAACTTATCTGCTCAGATACTACCAAATGCCTCAAAGAGTTAATGGCTAAAAAGTGGCAGGTCAAGGTGTGTAAACTATTGAAGCATTTTAGGGTTGCACATACTCTCAGAAGAAAATTTGCACATGAGTGAAAACGTTATATCCAGGTTCATAAACCAGCACAGCAATTTTCGAAACAGAAACTTAAGACTGTACAAAACTATAGCTGCTGGCTAGATGTGAAAGTTTCCCAACCAAATACATATTGGGAGGTTAGCCTAGTGATTAGTGCATCTAAGTGAAAAATCTGCCATTCTTACCATAATAACTGTGCATTTTTATTAGTTGTGATGTCATTTGCAGACACTAGTTAAATATGTTACTCAATGTAACATATTTTCTGATGTTGTGCCTGGAAGACAGGTGAATTAGGAGACAGATGCTAAAAGTGTAGACAGGCAGCGAACCCTGATCTCTGGCAGGTTGGAACGCATTTGCATTGCTATTAGTGTTACCACTAGACCATGGCACTGCACTACAAGCATTATCACTTGGGACCGTACTATGGGACCGACCTAACATTAGCAAAAAAAAGCATTCCCTAAATCTCAAGCCACTTTATACCGCTGAGGAAGTGTATATTAATTTCATCTTTAAAAATATATATTTTTTTATGCTGACAATAGTACTATACCCTAAAGCTTCCTCTCCTAAACACACCTGGAGTGTGTTTAAGTTTTAAAATATATATATATTTTTTTTAAAGTTTAAAAATAAAAAATGGTACTTAATACAAAATAACATATTCTTTTTTTATTTGCAAGTCACAGAAGGATCATCTTTGGATGACCCTAAAATTACTACTCGAAATGGTTTCTTTATAAATTGGTTTGCTTCTTATTAAATACACTATATGGTCAAAAGTATTGCACCACATATACATTACCCCCACAGGGGCATGCATCTAAATCGATAGGCATTAATATTGAGTTGGTCCCCCTTTGTAGTTATATCAGCTTCCACTCTTTTGGGAATGCTTTCTACAAGTTTTTAAAGTGTGTCTGTTAGAAGGTTTGCCCATTCTTCCAGAAGAGCATTGGTAAGGTCAGACACTAATGTTGGAGAGGGCCTGGCTCGCAATCTCTGTTCTAGTTCATTCTAAAGGTGTTCGATAGGGTTGAAGTCACGGCTCTGTGCAAGCCAGTAAAGTTCTTCCTCACCAACCTCATCCAACCATGCCTTTATGGACCTTGCTTTGAGCACTGGGGCACAGTCATGCATGAACAGAAAAAGGCCTTCCCTAAACTTTTACCACAAAGTTGGAAGCATAGAATTTTCCAAAATGTCTTGGTAAACTGAGGCATTAACATTTACCTTCAGTGGATCTAAGGAGCCTAATCTAACCACAGTGAAACAACCCCCTAGCATTATCCCTCCACCTCCAAACTACAGTTCGCACAACTCAGTCAGGCACGAAACATGCTTCTGCCGTTCGCCAAACCCAGACTCTTCCAGATAAAGAAGCGCCAGATAGAGAACCGTTTCCGCTTCCACCACACTCAAATTCAGTGAGCTCTTTTGAATGACCCATTCTTTCACAAATGTTTATGGTAGGTGCTTGATTTTATACACCTATGGCAATGGGACCGCATGAAACAAAATGATAAAGAGGTGTGGCTAAATACTTTTGTCCATATAGTGTACCTTGGGATTTGGTTAGAAGAAAATCTGTCTTAAATAAATTAGTGAGTTGGTGAAAAAGCTGAAGATTAAAATGGGTTTCTTTTACAGTAATAAATCATCCGTCACATCAGCAAAAAAACAATATTGTGCAAGCAACTTGTATGCTACTAGATTATGTACGATATATATTCCTCAGCTTCCGCACTCCTTTCCCTGAATGCAGAATAAAATTTGGCCTTGTGTTATATCACTGGTGCACATTTTTATACACACAACTATCTATTATATGCTTCAGTTGGCCTTGAGTCACTGACATCTAAAAGGGACAGACATTGGTTGATGATTTTATATAAGGCGGTCATGCAAAACAAAAACTTGACTATCTAACAGACCAAATTAGATGCAAGACTGGTGGAGATACCGCAGGCCTATTCAGAACTGGGTAAAACTGCTGTTGAATATTTTGACCCAAACTCATGCAGTGCCATTCAAACTGATCTTAAGTTAAATGTTTAAGGTCCTATGAGATCATTTCCATTTCTTATGAATTACATTTTCATTGTGAATTTTGATTGTTTTTCTTAACATAGATTGTTTTTATGTTATTTATTTTTTAAGTACAGGGCTCAGCCTAAAGAGAGACATTGGACCAAGTTAATTTCTCAGTATAAATAAAAGGTACATGCAGTAAAGGAAAAAAATATTTGATCCCCTGCTGATTCCTCCAGACATGGCGAGTTGAATTGATGCCACAAGAGCTATATTTTTGGTCTCATCTGACCACAACACGTTCACAAAGTTCTCCTCTGAATCATTCAGATGTTCATTGGTAAACTTCAGATGGGACTGTACATGTGCTTTCTTGATCAGGGGGACTTGCGGGCGCTGCAGGATTTCAGTCCTTCCCAGTGTAGTGTGTTACCTTGGTGACTATGGTCCCAGCTGCCTTGAGATCATTGACAAGATCCTCCTGTGTGGTTCTGGGCTGATTCCTCACTGTTATCATGATCAATGAAACTCCCTGAGGTGAGACTGAGGGAGATTGACAGTTATTTTGTTTCTTCCATTTGCAAATAATCGCACCAACTGTTGTAAACTTCTCACCAAGCTGCTTGGCGAAGCCCATTTCAGCCTTGTGCAGGTCTACAATCTTGTCCCTGACATCCTTCAGTCAGCTCTTTGGTCTTGATCGACCAATTGCTTCTGTGGACAGGTGTCTTGTACAGGTAACAAGCTGAGCTTAGGAGCACTCCCTTTAAGAGAGTGCTCCTAATCTTAGAAAAAGACACATGGGAGCCAGAAATCAATCTTGCTAATTGATAGGGGATCAAATACTTATTGCACTGAGTAAAATGCAAATCTATGTATAACTTATTTGAAATGTGTTTTTCTTGATTTTTTTGTTGTTATTGTCTCACACTGTTCAAATAAACCTACCATTAAAATGATAGACTGATAATTTCTTTGTAAATGGGCAAACATACAAAATCAGCAGGGGACTCAACTCTGAATTGGATCCAGAAGGGTAACATTATGCTTTAGCACACTGAGAGAGTCTCTGCGTTAAGATTACACGGCTACTGGTAGCCTTAAACATAATGGGATAGACTATATTATTTCTTCAATGGTAAACCATTATAAGACTGCTGGCATGGGGCAGTCTGCATAGCCTGGTACTGCCTAAATGTATGAACTACTGTATATTATCACATGTAATTCGACATTGAGACATAGAAACAGAAATGGAATTGTGAATCATCCAAGGACTTTATAGCTTAAAAACATGAATGAAGTCAATCAATAGTGGCAATACATTCAGTATATTTAATACAAAACAATTATCTTATTCACCTATAAAGCAAGTTTAACGAGTCTTTACTGATTTATTTGATGCGGACGACATTCCACTCCGGATTTTAATAGGGGATTTTTTTTGAATGGACTGTACAAATCAATCAACATGACCTGGCTTTGTCAACTACGGCAATTTTTGGTGCTTTGCCCTTTTCAATTCTGACATGTTTTTTTTTTCTCTCCAATTATAAATTAGAAAATGTCAAATAGACAGACAGATCATGGGCCATTTCTAGCTTTTCAAACCTCAAAGCATATAAACTATCTGTAAAGTGGGCATGTGGTGCTTACATAAATATCATACTGTGGCTTAATAATGGAAGAATTGTTGGGCGGTCTGTCTCGATAGTCTTAACACAGCTTCCTCTCCCCTCTGTGCGGATGCCATCAGGTTGCATGTTTTCCAGGAATTTGCATTCACCTTTGCAGTTGGTGTTCAAGTCTCTTGGGACTATTGATGTTTGCTCATGACTTCATGTATTAATGAATGAAGGAAAGAAGACGAGGACAGGAGGCAATTTTAAGACCATTGACACGCACCCCATTATGGTGAAGGACAAAGGATTTATGGTTGGGAGAGCTGGGTGTTAGTTCAGAAAGCACATACTTTCACCTTCATGGAGCAAATGGGGCCTAATGCAAGCTATTGATCAGCAGGAACACGATACTTGTGGATGGCTCCCTCATCATAAGTGTCCCGGGCCAATAAACAGATTCAGCTTACTGTAAAGTCACAACCAAGTCTTGTTTCGTGTTTAAAAATGAAAGTCGGCTCTAAACATTTAAGTTTTCCTCTCTGTGACTCACATCTGATGAAATTCATTCATCCATCCACCTACAGTATTGGCTATGATGCTATATTATAACTAAAGAATCAGACACAGCAATGTTTTTATAGGAATTATAGTTCAGGGTCCCTTAACCAGGTTGGAAATGACAGAACAACAGGTATCATAATAAAACAGAGGAATGCAGATCATTATGAAGCCAGGACCCATAATAATGCTAAGAGTTCAATGTGATACCAACAACTAGCCAAGCCACACTTCCCTATCATTTGGCAATGATAACCACAAATGAGTCAAATTAGGTTCAAAACAGATAACAGAAATAATTTCCCCCAGTATAAGGTTAATCTATGACATTTCTCCTAATCGGTAATGGCTAGTTTAGGAAATTACAGTTCGGCAAATGCCCAAATACTTGGCTTTATTTTTTTTGTGGGTCGCTAGGAGCCCTGTAAACCTAAAATAATGGTATTGTAAGGACCAGTGCATCATTCCCCAGGCCACACCAGATGACATAGCCTTGCAAAGCTGTTCCTGGGGATTTTTCTGTGTTTGGATTGAGATGGGAAAAAAAGAAAAAAATACCTTGTACACTTCTCAGTCTCCTGTTTCAGGCTCGTATTTCCAGTGAACCGAGAACACTTTCCCCCTCGAGCCCACTGATCGAGTTTAGAATCTTGTGGTTCAGGTTTGGAGTTGTGTCATAGTGACGTTACTTAAAGGAGAATGGTTTTGCGGGTGTACATTTCGAAACACAAAATTGGTTTAAACATATTTGTAATATCTGATATTTCAGAAAGAACATCCCAGCCCACAATTATGCCATGTCATACATATAGGGATAAAGGAACATAGAAGACTAAAATCTAATTTAAACAGTGATTGTCGTGACACTCTTTCCTTCAATTAGGGTGAACGATTACATATTTTTATACTGGGGAAATGAGGGGAAATGAGTAAGGATGTACCTCCACACTAAGTAGAGCCTTTAGGATCTAGGATCAGTTTACCCTCATGACGATTAGGTGGGGGATACAGCAGAATGAACCATAAATCAGTATCAACTTAATTCATTTGAAATATATAATTAAAGAACAGACTACATCTCAGAAATGTTTTCTAAAGTTCAGGCATGGATTTGTTAAATCAGAGATTTGTTAGGGGTAGATAGGTAATCTGTAGCTAAGACAAAGCTAGGTTGCACTTATCCCTAGGACCAAACGCCTATGTTATCTTAGCATCCCGGGAAGCACTGCATGTTACAGATGTAATCAGCCTTCAATGTTGGTCTCTTACAGTTCCACAAGTGTTTATATTTAAGCACCTACAATTCTGTGACATCGCAATTGGATTATAATCCATATCAGTTTGTGGTTCTCATGAATGCCTTGGGGCTATAATGGAGGACCTGGTGTGTCTATGGCTCTCACACACAATACCCCAAAAGGAGGTATTTCATCATCTGATCTCCCCTCACATAACGGGAGCAAGACAGAGAGAGAAAGAAAAAGAGAAAAAAAAGAGAAACAGCACAGTTTGGGCCAACCAATTCATGAGAAAACAAAAATAGCCATTTGGCACCATGGACCACAGAACAAATTGGAACACTACCTTGCCCTAAACTGTGTACACAGTGGCAGAATCGCAGATCCAGAATAAAAAACTAAAACCTTGACTGTGAACATGGCATTGCTGTTGAAAGTCTCCAAAATAGGCAGACCTGGTTCTCGGAAGATGACTGTGCCCATTACCCACAAAATTAAAAAAATACATATTCCCTTAGAATATCAGCAGCATGATTTGTGACCTACTTCTATTAGAAGAGCACTAACAACATTGTAATCATAAACGATATTCATCAGTTTATTTTCCTTTTTAGGCTATAATTTTTACAAAACTGTACATGACTTACAACCTTAAATGCCTTTGTTTATCTAATATAATAAACATTTTGTTTGTTACTTACATCCACTTGCTTTGAGAATGTCAACAAAAGTTTCCAATGCAAACAAAGCCCTTTAAATTGTAAATAAACTGAGGAGAAAGAGAGGCACAAAGAGATTGAGATAAAACAGACAGAGGTATTTTATTATGAACCTTACCTTCTGTAGACTAGTGGGGTTTAGCTGAGTTTTGTCTATTATCTTCACCGCAACCTATGGGAGGAGAAAGAAATTACATGTTAAACACCAATCACAGGCCAAAGCCCTGTGACCCATTTTGTGTTCGACAATCTTTTTTTTTATCTACTAATCCTAACCCAGGTTTACCGGAAACAGACAGTAAGACAAGGAGAGCGAAAGACTGCAATAGGGAGACTGTGTCCCAAATGGCACACTGTCTCAGTACAGTGCCCTATTTTTGACTGAAACCCATCTGGAGAACGGGGATTGAAATGGTGTAGCAGCATCCTAGCTAGTGCCACATTTGGTGAGCATTCCTCAGAACGGAGGGATCGAGTCACCAATGTGCATATTTGACAGCCTTGGTTTGGTAACATATAGAATATCTATTCAGGCCTGATCCTGATATTGCGTGTGGAGGTGGTGTGTGTATTGACCGTTCTCAACAATAATTTTGAGCAGACACTCCTCTTATCAGAATCGTCTAAAGAGGTGACTGAGGAAGTCTACTCGACTGGCTCCTTTTATATTGGTAAACAAAAATTGATCCTGGCCTACGGCCAATAAAACACTGAGTCAAGGACTGTAAGAAAAAACTAATATTACAGTATGCCCATATGTCTACAAAGGAAAACGTCAGACAGACATTTCTGCCATCAAAGCCTAGGCCAGGAGGTTTTGTGTCACGTCACAGTGCAATCTGTTGATCATAACCCAGCGGGTTTTTGGTATACATCTGAGCATGCACAGTCCTGCCTTCTCCCTATTATGTGGCAGCACTTAATACCTCTTAATAACCAGGAAACAGGAGGTAGCTCATTAATCTGGGCCTGAGTTTCAGTCCAAACTCTTGAGCATTCTTTAAAAACACTAATAGGTCAACGGCAGTTCCATTTGCCTAGATCAACCCACACAGATTTAGTGCAAAGGGACTTTTGGTGTAAAAGCTACTGATTGCGCCTTTAAAGATGAATGCACAATTGCCCTCATGTGGCGCTAAAAACTTTAAAGCTTCTTTGAAAAAGATTGTATCTGTCGTCATGACTACAACGAACCATAATCACTAGAATCAACATACTGAATCATTTAAGATATAGGAGATCACAGAGGCACAATGCAACTTATAGGCAGCATAGAATATGCCTGGCTCAGCCTGTCTATCTTCAGAAGTATGGATATGCATTTGGCTCTTGAGACATTAGCGTTTGGGCATAACAGAATGTCTGATTTCACAACCTCTCTACTCAATGCTCTAGTGAAATGCTGACATACGTTGCATCAATAATTTAACCTACACAGTCAGAGTACCCAACAAAAGTTATTCATGTTTATAAAGTAGAATTTTAAACTGGGCTTACATTTTGGCCAAGACTGAGAGAGAACTGATAATTGGTAGTGTAGACATTGTTATAAATTATGATTGCAGCTGGAAATGGCTCATTTGTAATAGAATATCTATATAGGCATACAGAGGCACGTTATTAGCAACTATTACTCCTGTGTGCCAATGACAAGTAGTGATTATAAAGTTTATAATTTTAAAAGGCAAATTGATTATTGCATTAAACACTGTTGCACTGATTAAAGTAGGTATCAAACTGGCCTCCTTTAGATCAGTTGAGTATCTGTAGCATCAGCTATTGTTGGTTCGATTACATGCTGCA
Organism: Novumbra hubbsi; assembly: GCA_016801125.1. NCBI lineage: Eukaryota > Metazoa > Chordata > Actinopteri > Esociformes > Umbridae > Novumbra > Novumbra hubbsi. The sequence continues at coordinate 83,988 of JACXGK010000122.1, read as the reverse complement.
AATAGCCAGAAACAAAGAACTTTCTTCTGAAAATTGTCACTGTACTTCTGAGAAATGAAAGGTATTCCATGAGAGAAACTGAAGCTATCGTACAACACCGTTTACTACTCCTTTCACGGAACAGTGCAAACTGCCTCGAACGGAATAGAAAGACAAGTGAACAAAGGGAGCAAGAGGACAAATAAATGAGTGCCAAGTTTGAGAAACAGACACCGCCAAAAATGGCAAATTAATTAAATTGTTCCTGTGAAACACCAGTTTCAACAGTGAAGAGGCGACTCTGGGATGCTGGCCTTCAAGCCAGAGTTCAGATAGAGATCTATGTTTGTGGTGTTCGGACCATAAAGAACAACCTTTGTGAGATGCAGACCTTGCAGAATCACAAATAAAAAGAATAAATGTGTGAAATCCATAATGAAGAAGCTCACCTCCCGTCCTGTTAGTAAATGTCGGGCCAGCTTCACTTTGGCAAAGTTCCCTTTGCCAATGGTCTTAAGCAGACGGTAGTTCCCAATATGAGGCTGCTCCTCTGTAGTGGACGCCACAGAGTTCCGACATCTTGGGAGGCTGTGCCGACTCCCCGACTTGGCCGGTGGGGCTGGTGGTTCCTGGTAGCCGTCCACAGATGTGTGCTGCAAGAGAGGTTAAGGTGAGAAACATTTCTGGTTTTAGACTAAATTTAAATAATGTTAAAGACCACACATAATTGTTGTTTCAAAAAAACAAGTGTTCTTTTAATTTTACACAATGGAGTAATTATTACTTTTTATTTAGAAATGGAGACATGTGCCTACAATAACAACACATTTGGAGTACCTAATCATAGGAACATAAGTTGTTAACCTTAGACTTGTAACCTGGATTTACTTTGGAACGCTGCCAGCTGTACTCAGTGCAAGCATGGCATGGATTGACGAGTCAGTGTCAAATTCTGAGGTTGACCATGTGTGACGCCTTAATGTACTTGTTGCCACAGGAATGAGACCCAAGTGCATACTATTGACCTACTGAAGGTAGATTTTTAAAGATTTACGTAATTTTAGTAGTTACTTCAAAATAGAGGGTTTAGGGTTTTGAATATAGTTTAGATTTCCAAATGGGTAGACAGGTAACCTAATCCCCAAAATGGCAAGGTGAAACATCCTTCTTTAAGTCTTTAAGCAAGACCCTAATGTCCTTCAGCAAGACCCTAACCCCAATTGCTCATGTAAGTAGCTTAGGACAAAAGCATATTTTAAATTACTCTAATGTAAAATCTAATGTGTCCCAAAAGTCAGAATTTCTTCCTTCCTTATCCAAGTACTGTATGCACAGATTCTTCAAATTTTCTTTTCTATACAGACATTGTTTCAGAGGAAAAACATCACACCTGACAGCTCTTACAACACATGGATTCACATTGTTTACCTATAGTACGCCTGGAGTGCCAAAATCGCATCCTGAAATATCAGGCACAATAGTATAATTTCACAAAATGTGTTATTTCAGAAGGTTTTCTTGGAGGCATTGATGTACTTAAATATTTGTCCTATCATTACAACACACACACCCAAGAATCTACCAAAGAACAAGTTGTAAGTCTAACGGATAAGTAACGCGAATCCCAGTTGATTGATGATGAAACTAATGATAAGCTCCACAAGGCTATTTCTATGGATTCATGACAATAAATAAAGTATCCAAACGATTACAAAATGGGGAAATTACATTCAAGCCCACAATTAACAAGATGTTTGTGGCCACAGTATGCAACACAAAACCGACAAATTAGCCACCTAGACACCGAACATTCATTCCATTGCAGTTCTAGCATAATCATTCAGTTTAGTTGGAACAAAATAAGATTGTGAGTGCAGTTAAGCCACATACAGTGGCTTAACTGCAAAGGCAGTTACATTAATGGTATCACTTCCAGCACCAGAAGCCCAAAGATAATATTGAAAACAGATGCTTGTTAGTGTAATTACCTACACTACTTGTAAAGAATTCAGAAGACACAGATGTCGAAATAAAAATATATAAATATTTGGTCATACACTGCTGTACAACAAGACAGAAATATGTCTAGATTGCCCTGTACCAAATGTCTAAGTGCAGGGGTGCATTCAGCCCTAAAGCAGCCCTGTGGCCTTGGAATTCCTCTCTTAACCCATATAGGTACATCATCAAATGGTTGGTGATTAAGTTATGTAATGTCATTACTCAATTGCCATAAGTTTATGCTAAGCGCAGCATTTAAAAAAATAAAAATATAACAATAATAAAAGGAACATTTCCAAAAACAATGGTCTGTGAACACAGTGCGTCAGAAACACCAAAAACGATTGTCTTAACACAGTACGTCACTGCAGCCCCAAATGGAAGTTAAAACTCTACCATGCAAATAAGAAACCATATATTAACAAGACCCATAAACACTGCCGCCTTCTTTGGGCCCAAAATCATTTAAAGTGGAAAACGGTCTTGTGGTCTGATATATCAAAATGTGAAATTATTTTTTGGTATCATCAACATGGTGTCCTCAGAGCTAAAGAGGAGAGGGACCGTCCAGCATATCAGTGTAAGTTTTTTTAAAGCCAGCATCCGTGATGGTCTGGAGGAATATATACAGGTTTTGGAGCAACATAAGCTTCTGTCCAGACAAATTATATTTCAGGGAAGACCTTGCTTATTTCAAATATTGGCTGCAACTCACTTGTCTGATCCGATCGTTAAAGGAAATGTGAAGTACTTTCATCACTCATGAGCAGTGTTTAGCCAAGCATCGAAGAGCAGGAGGGCTGATGTTGGATCAGGTCCCTTCTGTTCTTATAATCATATCAATTGTGATTAAGACAAGCCTGAACCAATATCAGCAATTCTAATCTGAGTCACTTGGATTTGGGCCCTTATCTTAGATCAGCTTTGCATTCTAAATCAAAATGAAGAAGAGAGCAAGGTGTACCCACCATCGGCATACCAGTTTCCACTCAGAAGCCTTAAAACATGCTTTCATTTCAAACTCCTATCCATCTAACAACTGTGCCTGTTCAAGTAATCTGCTGGAAATTCTTAGCGGATAGCATCAGAGGCAGCTTTTATCTAAGATTAAATAATTACATCATCCACATGGCTAAAACAAATAAATTGAGAATCTACTTGCTTTTGATTTAGAATCAAAACAAATATGCTAATAATGATCAACATGTTTTTCTAAATGAACATTTTTGGAACATAAAGCTGTAGTAGTGGAAATGTTCTGACCATTAGGCATTTACAGTCAGCTAAATGCATGTTAAAGGTTCTGCCATTAAAAGACACCTTTGTCACCAGAATAGGCAGCTGGATATCGAAGCATAAACAACAGCAGTGATTTCAAGTCACACTATCAATACACTTTTCCGTCAAAAGCAGTAAAGCACATCCCAGCTTGTACTCAGGGTAAAACAATACTCACAATACACTTCTTTTCTTAACCGTGGTTGACCTGCTGTATTTTTATGACAGTAGACTGAGACAGGGTCTAGCTATAAGAGAGTAAAAAATATGAGTGCTTGAGGGAGTGAGTATGGGCACAAGGGAGGGAGTGAGTATGTTTGTGGGAGTGTGAGAGAGTGAGAGGTATTGACAGTGTCAGGTCTAATTTAATGGAACAATGACATGAGACACTCTAGATGTGGACTATTCACTGCTAGGGTTTGTCTTGCATACAACATATGACAGAGAAAGAGACACCCAGAAACCAAACATGCAGTGCATCCGGAAAGTATTCACAACGCTTCACTTTTTCCACATGTGGTTATGTTACAGATGTCTTTTTTCCAAAATCTCACACACACACACACACGTAATGATTACTTGAAAAAAGTTTTTTTGAAATGTTTGCAAATCTATTAAAAAAAAAAAAAAAATCGAGCTCAGGTGCATTCTGTTTCCACTGATCATCATTAAGATGTTTCAGTTGATTGGACATGATTTGGAAAGGCAAACCTGTCTGTATAAGATCTCCCAGTTGACAGTGCATGTCAGAGCACAAACCAAGCCAAGGCATTGTCTGTAGACCCCCGAGACAGGAATGTATTGAGGCACAGATCTGGGAAAGGTTACAGAAAAAGGTCTGCAGCATTTGAAGGTCCCAATGAGCACAGTGGCCTTAATCTTCCGTAAATGTCAGACGTTTGGACCACCAGGACTCTTCCTAGAGTTAGCCACCCAGCCAAACAGAGCAATCGGGGGAGAAGAACCTTAGTCAGGTAGGTGACCCAGAACCAGATGGTCACTCTAACAGAGCTTCAGTATTGCTCTGTGTAAAGAGGAGAACCTCCCGGAAGGACAATCATCTCTGCAGGACCAAATCAGGCTTGTATGATAGAGTGGCCAGACGAAAGTCACTTCTCAGTAAAAGGAACATGACAGCCCGCCTGCACTTTTCCAAAAGGCACCTGAAGGACTCTTAGACCATGCAAAACAAAATGTTCTGGTCATATGAAACAAAGATTGCACTCTGTGGCCTGAATGAAAATCTTCATGTCCTGAGGAAACCAGGCACCACTCATCACCTGGCCAAAGCCATCCCTAAAGTGAAGCATGGTGGTAGCAGCATCATGCTGTGGGCATGTTTTGCAGCAGCAGGAACTGGGAGACTAGTCATGATCTAAGGAAAGATGAATGCACAAATGTACAGAGACATCCTTGATGGAAACCTGCTCCAGAGCGCAATGGACCTCACACTGGGGTGATGGTTCACTCTCCCAACAGGACAACAGCCCTAAGCACACAGCCAAGATAACAAAGAAGTGGCTTTGGGACAACTTTGTGAATGTCCTTGAGTGGCCCAGCCAGAGCCCAGATTTGAACCACTTCTCTCACATCTCTGGAGAGATCGGAAAATGGCTGTGCACAGATGCTCCCATCCAATCTGATAGAGCTTGAGAGGTCCTGCAAAGAAGAATGGGAGAAACTGCCCAAAAATAGGTGTGCTAAGCTTGTAGCTTCATACTCAAAAAGACGTGTGGCTGTAATTGCTGCCAAAGGTGCTTCAACAAAGTATTGAGCAAAGGCTGTGAATACTAATTACATGTTTATATTTTGGTTCTTAATTTTTACAAATTTATTAAAAATAAGAAACTTTGTTCACTTTGTCATTATGGGGTATTGTGTGTAGTATTTTGAGGGAAAAAAATATTGAATACATTTTGGAATAAAGCTGTAACATAACATAAATTGTGGAAAGTGAGGCGCTGTGAATACTTTACGGAGGCAATATAAATAGAGACACCAAGTGAGAGACACAAAAACTGAGAAAAAGATAGTCAAAGAAAGAGAGATTGCAAGCTTGAGCACACTAAGGAATTACCTCATAAAATCAACAACCCTCTAGCTTGAGACACATGTGTATGGTAAGGTCATTGTAAGTGCACTACAGAAGACAGGTTTATTAAAACTACTGAAGATCCTTTGTTGTATCCACTGAATTTTATGCTGCCTTTTCAGCCTCATAGGTTTATTGAATAAATGTTTTGAAAAAAACATAGCTTTATGCTTGAGTCCTTCCACCTCAAAAGGCACAAGAAGATTGTGAGTGTCAATACAATATGTTCAGAAATTTCTGTAGTTCAACAAAAATGTCTTTAGTTTAGATTTAGATGAGCATTCCTAAAACATTACTTTGTTAAAAAAAAAAAGTAATTTAAATATATTAATATGAAGGAACATTTTATGTCGAGAGCAAAACTTTTATATAAAAAATAGTTTGTCTGAAATCAAAAACATGTTAATAGAGCACAAAATGTTTATTCTCAAACATTTATTTTTAAACAAACTTAAATTTTACTAATCAGCCACCGTTCATATTAGCTAGCTGCCACCTTTGCTTGAGGATGTTTTTTTGCCATTTAAAATCTTTTTTTATTGAAACACTAGTTCTTTGTTTGCACTTTTGACCCCTTTAGTGAGATGTGTGGATGATGGTTCTCCATTGGTCAGTAATTTTGGTCAGTAATTGGTCACAAAGTTTCATCGTCAGTTTGGCTACAACCAATACTGTTCAGTCTTTCATTTCAACGCAAAGGAAAACATAGTGGACACCTACAAACTGGTACCTACGAGCACCTCAGGTTAGAAGCACAGTTTTTTTGAATCCAACTTCTACATAGTTCAAGCTCCAGTGTTGGTTCGCTAAGTTCTACTATTTTACATACATTCCGTAAAAGACATTAAGATAACATGTATGTACAGTGGAGCAAAAAAGTATTTAGTCAGCCACCAATTGTGCAAGTTCTTCCACTGAAAAAGATGAGGCCTGTAATTTTCATCACAGTTACACTTCAACTATGACAGACAAAATGAGAAAAAGAAATCAGAAAATCACATTGTAGGATTTTTAATGAATTTAATTACAAATTATGGGGGAAAATAAGTATTTGGTCAATAACCAAAGTTTCTCACTACTTTATTGTATACCCTTTGTTGGCAATGACAGAGGTCAAACGTTTTCTGTAAGTCTTCACAAGGTTGTCACACACTGATGCTGGTATTTTGGCCCATTCCTCCATGTAGATCTCCTCTAGAGCAGTGATGTTTTAGGGCTGTTGCTGGGCAACACGGACTTTCAACTCCCTCCAAAGATTTTCTATGGGGTTGAGATCTGGAGACTGGCTAGGCCACTCCAGGACTTTAAAATGCTTCTTACGAAGCCACTCCTTCGTTGCCCGGGCGGTGTGTTTGGGATCATTGTCATGCTGAAAGACCCAGCCACGTTTCATCTTCAATGCCCTAGCTGATGGAAAGAGGTTTTCACTCAAAATCTCACGATACATGGCCCCATTCATTCTGTTCTTTGCCCAGATCAGTCATCCTGGTCCCTTTGCAGAAAAACAGCCCCAAAGCATGATGTTTCCACCCCCATGCTTCACAGTAGGTATGGTGTTCTTTGGATGCAACTCAGCATTCTTTGTCCTCCAAACACGACGAGTTGAGTTTTTACCAAAAAGTTATATTTTGGTTTCATCTGACCATATGACATTCTCCCAATCTTCTTCTGGATCATCCAAA